>KN823265.1:0-11529 GCA_000827465.1 Tulasnella calospora MUT 4182
GACTTTCATACGAGGGACGGAGGAATTCGGAAGATGGTTTGGATGAAGTCGGAGCGGGCGAGACCGTGGTCATGGAACGGATGTCGGACGTCAAAGCCGTGTACTCCTTTGATTCCCATGCGAGGTGGGCCAGGTTGGTGCTGGAGTGCTGGGCGAGTGGGAGAGCGGGGTTGAGGTAGGACATGTTGGTGCTGTCGAGCTGCGTGTTCAGTGTTGATACAAACTTGGAATGGCTGTGTTGCAAAGGCTTGTGTGAAGAGAACGAGTCGAACGTAAAAATCGGGACGCCAAACGTGGAACCTGTCGTGAATCGAAAGAAAAGAGAGTCAAGGAAGCGTGAAGTCGAGTAAAGAAACGTCGTGAAAAGCCACGAGAGCCGGGGAGGTGTTGAAGCAAGAGTCCAACCGCCGCGTGTTGAGATGGGAGAGTTTATAAACTGTGGTCACCGCGTTCCAAAGCATGGACCCTGTTCGAACCGGGGGTTGAACATTACCTACTCCTTTTGGAAATTTCTGGACGTTTGGAACGCCACGAGGATGTAAGCTCCGCGTGTTGTTTCCCCGAAGAAGCCCTCTAGTGAATGTGTGCGAAGACGTAAAATGGGGGCGCGGGTGGGATGGTAAACAGTGAGTGGCAATATGTCGGGTCTCAAGGGGCGGGCACGAGGCAGCGTGTAGGCAGCGCTCCTAGGCCTTCCAATTGGCACAGATTCTGTGAAGGTTAATGTCGATCCCTTCGATTGAATGGTCCGGTCCATTGTTTGTTTGTTGCTCATCGTTACCTATATGCCACCGTCAACAAAGGTTACTGGATTGGCATGATGGTGGTGGCGAAAAGTCGAACTCGAAGTTTGCCGAGCTGTGGGAACGGACAACTGGCAGGTTGACCCTCACGTGATCGCTTACCGTCTGACGTTTGATTCCAAGTCGCACGGAACCTGTGCGGAACGTCTTTTCATGGTGAGGTCCAATGCACTGTACAGTTGCACATCGCTAAGTGTGCATCTGCCAACCGGCTGTCAAAAGCGTGTCAAGGTTATTCACTTTTACAACGAGGCTTCTCGAGACGGCCAGCTGCACTGCCGAGACCCTCGTCCACCCTTTGGTCTAAACTGAGCTCAATAACGGCCTAAATATGGTGTGCCCCTTAGTAAGTGTGGTACGCTCCTATCAGTAGCAACTACCTCGCGTGAGGACTTACGCCCCGGACATCTTCAACCTATAATCGATAATGCCGCGGTTGCGGTGGACCCTTGACCTGTCGATAATGAGCCAGTCGAGCTGCTTTCACATTCTATCGAAAATAACGGACGGATTGGAAAAGATGAGCAACTCGGCGTATAGTTAGGCGAAGGAGAAATCAGAGGAGAACTACCGACCAGCGGGAGCCGAAACGCGCGCGTGGAGTGAAGCAAGTAAAGAAGGCGGGGGTACTACGATGCATCGGGATGATGCGCTGATGCGCGAGGTTACGGTCAAAGCGGCGTTGTTAGATTAACCGGGCAAGGAAACGCGTCGAATGTCGTCGAATGTCTAAAAAAAAAAAATTGACCACGTAACGAGCTCAGCATGTGGCAGGGAATTCAAACAAACCACCCAAAGTCCATTAAGCGACCTCATTCAGTTCTTGTGCAGGTGGCATCTGGACTTTCCCGTCCGCAGCATGCGATAGCGATAGGCCGAAGAAACTGCTGCGGAGGATTTGCCCGGCGTGCGCGTGCCATTAATAGCACGGGTCTGACATCTTATCGCCCACCTCCATTAGAGGAACGCACTACTAGTGTAGCCTCAACGACGAGGAAATGTGGATCAGTGGACGCTTCCATTATTTTTCAGTATATCCAATACCCCATCCACGCCGTTGACCTCAAACCGACGGCTTAATGACGAGCACTGGCGGAGGAACACCATCAACAGTCTCCGATACATCTCCAGCGATCTCATGGAAATTAGTGGATGTGAGCGTGTGGGACTTCATCAATGGACTTTTATTCCTTGACAAATGCTCTAAAGTCTTTCAAGTTGGTGTTGTTGGTATCTTGCTCTTCCCAGAAAAACCTACAATCATTCGACCATCCGTAGCTTCTTCCACCGGTCATTCCGGATCCTCAAGGTTGTCAGAGAGATGAAATCCGCCATCCCTGTCAGCCCAAGAGGCTTAAGCGCTTCCTAACCTGGGCTCCTAGGCAGTTAGACTTCACTCACAAATGCACGGTTCTCCCAGACATCATAAGTCCTTCGATACAGCTGATTACCGCCAGATGTAGCTTTGGTGGATGTTGAGCCTTATGAGAAAAAGAAAAACCCCTTGGGCCCCTCTAATCTACATAACGAAGTTGGGCGACATCAGAACCCTGCAACCGAGATTCTTTCTTCCACGACGACTTTCCCGATATGGACGAGTCGGATTCTCGGTCTACACTCATACCCTAGCTGATATCGCTTGGGAAAATGTTGAACCGCTAACCCTCCCCATTGGTTAGGGCCAAAGCGCGACTTACCGTTCGTTCGGTCAGCCTTTTCATTCAACTAATTCAGCCGAATTTCGAGAATCGGTATCACTTTAGCCGGATGTAATAAAGTGGGAAAATAGGACTTTGGGACAAGAGTTGTGCAGGTTTGACGCGTGTCTCCTACTATACTTGCCCTGACTGAAGTTCGCGGCGACCTGTAAAAGGGGATTGACGGTCAAGTCGGCCGAAATAGGGAGCTTTGTACCAGCGTTTGAGCAATCAGAACCTAATTCATTGTGACTCGTCTTTCTTCTGGTTTCATTCGAATAGTAGGGGCCAGCTTGTCCCATCATAGTACGGGGTAAGCACCCTTGCCAGCATTGGGCAACTTCGTTCTCCGGCACAGTCTTTTCCTATCAGATACAAGTTCCCAAAGAATAGTAATGAAACCTTATTTATCTGGCTCCCCCAACTCAATTTCCGCATGAATCGTGTCTTCCTTTCGATTTCGAGGCTCGGGACACGTGCCATTGACGCCCACTCGATTGCCTTTATCAGGAGCTCCCTGTAGCTTCGGGATTCTTCCCTTCAAAATCAATATCAATAGATTCAATATAGTTTAGATACTCATTTTTGAGCTCTAGAGCTGTAGGATTCATAATGGGGTTTCGACGATGAATCTTGTTCCGGTGAAGGTGCAACAGGAACTCCAACCCCATCGCCGTGGCCTGGGTGCGGCAGTGATTATGCAGTCCTGTTACTGCAAACAATAATGAAGCCTCATTCTACAAGATACAGCCCGAACTCTTCGATATCTCAGCATTACCGAATGGGGAGTCTGCCGATGGCGCCAATATTAATGGAGCGGTTTACGCCAAGCGGTAACAGTTTCCCACGGCGCCACGCATCGAACAATTTACCGAATGGGGGCAAACGCTTGTCATAGAGCCCTGACGAGCTTTGGGCCATTCTAGCTATTGAAACCACGCAAATCCACTTAGACAAGGGAACAGAGCGACCTGGAACGGGGCACTTTAAGGTCTACCGGCTCTGTAGCACGTCCAGTGGTGCCTTTCTATTCAGCGTTCTTTTGGCACGTGCCCGGTTATCAAGGCGCTGGGCTCTTATTTGCCGATATATATCACTAACAATGTCTTATCGATGCGGTAATGAGGAATAGGCAAAGCACCGATGGCAAACGGCCAGGCGAAGTGGTGCATCGCACGGCACAAACAAGGTCATCTGACGGTCTCGAGGCGAAACTTCGCCACCTGAGAAACTCGATGCCACAATCAATCGTGCTGAGCTGTGGATTATATTTTGAAAAGTAAGTGATTCGTGGTCACTCAATTTCAGATGCCGGATGTTACTGGTACCGAACACGCGCCCTTACTCTACTCTCATGGGTGATTCTATCTCTTGGATTTCAAGGGAAGTACAGTGCCCTTCGCGTGTCTGGACTCACCGAGGCTGGCTTAATGGCCGCAATTACTGGAAAGTCTATCCAGGCTACGGCATCTTTCTATGTAATGTCCTCCAGCGGCCTTACGTTTGAGGGATTTTCTCCAGGTTCTGGAATCTATGGAAAGCATCCCTGCTAGTTCATCATCACATTCTTAACTAGCTTAGCCAGGCTACCTTCTGAGATTCGACTTCTAATCGGACGTGTCGTGGTGGTGCTCTTGATGATACATTTCCCCAACCGGAATTAGACCTTTTTTGAGATAGCACGTATCGATGGCACATATTAGCTCTATCGTCATCCACGTGTTTACATGTACTCTACTATTTGTGGAACTATTATACGAAGCTCTCAAAGTGCCCTGCAAATTTACGGTTGATCTTGTAGCCCAAATTCAGGAAGTCAGAGTTGTGGGCAGTACAGGAGATTTGCTTTATTTTCAAAAGAGCACAAAATTTATTCTGTACCGGAGTACTACGGAGTTTCCCTGACCTTCCAGCGCGTATAGGCTTGCTCCCCTCACTCCGAAGAGGGGAGATGTGCGAATTCGTGGCATCTACCACGGTTGGCACCTCCTTGTCTCACTTATCACATAATTGTACTTCTATTCACAGGGCCTAAGTCTTTTTCTACGCGACTTCGTACTTCTATTTGATTCACTTGCACTTCCGACCGCAGCTACGATAATGGAAATTCTGGTTGCCCAGCTTGTTGGACTCTTTTTTTCTCTTCACATCGGCTATGTCTAGTCGATCCCGGCGGGGATTTGGTGGAACCGAGTTGCTTGAACGGTGAGGAAGGTATCGCCGGCAACGCCACCCGGGTCACGCCCCAAAACCACGCGAGGTACGGAAAGACCGGGATGAGAGAGGTTCATTTCGAGTTCCATTGGCCTTCAACGGCTTTCGGAGAGGCTCCATCGACAATACATTTCTTCAAACGCTGCAGCCAGCTCTCAGTTTACTTCTTTGTCCAATTTTCGTCTGATGCTCGGCTCTCCACGGCGGGGTGGTCAAACTCACTTAATCCACTGACATTCCAAATCGAACTCGGGCGCTTAATTAATTTGCGCTAGGTGCGTTTGATGCACAGATACCTCGATATTCTATCGTCAAAATGTGCTGCGTTCGTCAGTCAACATGAAGAAGGAACTAGCTGACAGAAGACATGGTAGTATAAACGACATCTAACACGTATGGCAGCTCAAAGCGGAACTATAGAGTAAGGATGCAGCGAAAAGATTGCATTTTGGGGCCTTTCGGTTCCCACCTGTTGGCTCCCACGCGACCTGGGCCTTTCCTGGCTCGATCGGCGGATCCAAATTCCTTCCTCCGGGTCAGGGGCCCAACATCTATCAAACTTTAAGCGTTTAGAAACTTCGGAGACCGGGCGTAACTCGAATACCAAGGACAAGGTCCGTGCCGGGTTTGCCGATGGATAGCAGGCAGAAGTGTCCTACCCTGCCACGTTTCTAGACTTCGGCCACCTTCCTTCCGTGAGACCTATTTGTATTAAAGTATTAAGCTCCCAAAAGCAGGAATGGCGATTACTTCTATGGATTCTACCCCAGAGTTCCTGCAGCGACTTTCGATTCCGTATGTTTGGCTGGTTCCCGCACGTGACCATCGCCGGCTGGGGTGCCAGTGCTATTAGCACACACCCAGCGGCGTTAAGGATTCTTCCCTTCGCAGTTGGCCATAGATTCAGTGCATCCTCGGTATCTCTTTGCGAGACTTAAGCGCTGTAGGATTGATCATAGTATCCTTGCGATGAGCCAATGGTGTCAATCACGGTTCGTGCTCATGGGCGTGGGTTGCTACAGTGATGACAACATTGACCTATCACTCTAGGAACGTCGATATCACCATGCAATCCGATAAAGGCTTGAGTTTTTTGTAATTTAATGATACTGAATGGCCGGTCTGGCGCGGAGTTCGGATCAAGCGACGCCTGGTCGAGGCCGATTGTCTCCCATGGATGGACCCCTTCCCGAACCGAGGCAAATATCGCGCTCAGACCTCGAGGAGCTTACTCTTTTGGGACTATACTACCACATAAACTCCACTCAAATTCAAGAGGAAAGAAACACACTGGCACAAGTCTGCTTTAGACTCTGCTAGTGCAGCGCCATCCAAGCAGCAGCTCCTCGATTGATGATCACACCGCTTTGAGAGACGCATAGTGTCCTTAGTGATAGAGTAATGGAACAATTTCCTCTAGCTACGCACGAGCCTTGGTTCTCTTCGTACCTTCTCTCCCGATGTACCGCTCAATCACAGTGGCGGAGGATGACCGGTTGGAACCTTCTTCAGGTATAGCCGTTAATATGCATCCCTGACGTAGATAACTGGAATCAAAGACCCTCGGCTTTCGCTTGCATATGTATGTTGTCAAACATTTTTATAGGTCCGAAGATGAGATACGTATTCTTATCCCTCGTGAAGGGGTGCATAGTAAGCTGTGCGCCGCGTCATCTGACGCTCTCCTAGATGAGGCTACCTGACTTTAGGAGCTCGATACTAGGATTAACTGAGCCAAATGATAGCTGTTAAGATTCACAAGTAACTCTCGATCACGCAACATCATTTGCCAGGCGCAAACCGGCACGAACCAATGCCGTTCCGCCCAGGATGACTCTCTTCGATCGCAGAACAGAAAGACTGGCTTTTTGTCTGGTATCTATATTTGTGAAGGCATGCTTAATGGGGTCAAATTTTAGATATGCCTTCTGTAGCTGATCTCCGCCGAAGGTTGGGGGATCATTCGCCTGGTTCTAGAGCATGTCGCGAACCGCCTTATCACGATATAATCATTTCTTTGTGAAGTCAAAAGATGTTTACATTTTTATGCTAATCGGAGATAACGTCTGCCTAGGCGACCTTTTTGTCCTGCTCCGCTTTGGGGTACACCCTCCTTTCATGGTCATTCTTCATAGGTGAACCAAGACCTCTTTCCAGATAAAATGGCCCCTAATTTATACTTTGCTACATAGTTACTATATTCTAAATGGATAGTAGCCTGCGTTCTGGTCGGTCCAGAGAAGCATTATTCGGGGAACCCGGAGAGTTTCCCCCAATCGTGCGGTACGGACCTAGCGAATCGGCATTTCATAGAGCATAGGGCGTTACAATGAGTCATTAAGATGTGAGCTAGATCCCAAACTTCATCTCCCAAAAAGCGCCCGGATGTGGGCCTTTTCCATTGATTATCGGGGCCGGCATCCCCAGCCCGCCTCACACCGATTACACGGTGATCATTAAACTCAATCCTATCACTTCAAAGACCATGTATGTATAAACTTGCGGCATTTATAACTTCACTTTACCTAATTTGGCTGCTCGTCACAAACTTCTCTGCGTGCCCTCATGGCTTGCTCCCTGAGGCTTCGGTTTCTGACTCCATCGAACGTTCTACCGCTCCTAGGGTAATGGGGTTCTATTGTGTGCTGCTTTTAGAGCTCTTCACAACTCCATTGCAATTTTTACTCAAGGTTGGGGGTGGGTAGCCAGTGAAGATTCAGCGGGTAGACGCCGAGAAGGCCACCGACCGTTGGTACTCTTCAGCCCCAAAATCACGTGAGAATTCTATGACGGGGTTGGTTGTGACTTATCTTTAATTCGCCGTCGGGCTCCGTGAGTGGAGCTTCTCGAACTTTCCCACTTCTGGAAAGGCTGCATCATCGCTGCATGCTTCCAACCCCACTAAAAGCTGTTCACCTGGCGCCCGTATTGATATCTCTAGAGATGCCGCCTTGTTGAGTCATACGGAAACTGGTGTTATCTGGCCTCATGATCCACCGCATGGTCGCCTTCACTGGAGGCTTCGTCAACAGCCACCGTGTGATTGAAATAATTGGCTCCCTGATTCTCCCTTCCATTTCCTGGTGTTTAATATCCATAAGTACTTTGTTTACCTTTCTCTTTTTTCCACTACTATGGGCTGCAACGGAGTATGAATGCCGAATTTGCCGTATAAACTGGACGAATTATGGCTTACCCTTGATCATCTACAACCGTAAGATACCCGAATTACCGTTGATAAAATATTTGGGATCGCTCATAAAACGACTTAAACTTTAGTAGTGGGCGCCCATCCGATTGTGTTTCGTTGTTTCCGGAACTTATGCTGCTCTGGCTCGCCACGATGGTCTAGCATTTTAGGAAGCCTTAGGGAAGTAGTGCCATTTAATGTTGTATTTTGTAATAGCATGTAGCTAGCGTAATTTTCCTTTCTGTACACTCCGCTTTTGATCTTACCTTTCCATCGGGCTCCACCCGTAAGGGCAGTATTTGCGAAGAACGATATGGCCCTCTGCGAAGAATGAGTATTGTTGACTGGACGGCAAATTATATCGCATAGACTATTAAATGATTTATTACCATGGGTAGAAGACGGTAATGAAGAAGAAAGGTATCGAAGCAACGCACAATTCAAGTTTGCCCGTTTTTCCCAATTAGAGCTGACCCTGTTCGGTGAGTGCATGCCGGGAAAGTGTGCACATCAGCATAACCCCATCGGACAAGAATTAAGCACTTTGTTCCGCAGTATCGCGCATCGAAACCTTAAGCGTTACAGAGCGATCCATTGGCGGAGCAAGTGGAGTCACGGACTAGGTCTGCCGATCTTAGACAGTCGATCGAGGTAAACCATCCTCCTTCCTCACGTCGAACGGGGAGCTCAATACGCCCTCCCCGCAAACAAGTGGTTCGTGGTCGAGTCTAGGACTGTAGGAAGGGGACTGGCGCTGGAAATAGTTCCCTTTTCCTTTACGCCTTTCAATTCCCGCATTCGTAAACTCCTCTAGGTGATGCCTTCTCTTTCTGTGTTCCACTTTAACTAAGGCTAAGCTTGGTAGCTTGTGTTCATTTCCCCATGAAAATCACTATTAGAACATTCGGTACGCCACTGCATGATCGCCTGTCAAGAGTCTCGAGCTGCCGTCTCGTAAGTGGCTGCGACGAGCGAATTTTGCCAACGAGGTGCATCCGGTGTTTCAACCATATCGGTCTCAGCTGCTACTTGAAATGACCTCACTTTACGTGCCCCCCTTCATCCTATCCTATCCGATAGGCTTTGAGATGGCCCGGGAAGTCACAGTTGCGGAGTGACCCGTATGGCGGAGGGGCCGTCCCTCAGGCACGTCAGACCAAGTATGTCGCACGTGAGCACTGCCTCCAAAAATATCAAATGACGCAACCCATGGTCCTGTGTTTCGCCGCAGGACCAAAACGGCCACACTCATCATTGATCCAAATCAGATCTCCGAATGCCGAAGAACGTTCTTGGCGGGGAGCTATTCCGAAGAGACCTGCTGGGTTGCGTCTGGATTTCCCTTGTGCCATGATCCCATCGATCTCATCAACTATACATACCATGCCCAAGTCTATAAAATGAGCTGAAAGCAATTGAGGAATCATCACTGCTCCCCCAGGATCTCAGAGTCCTTCCTCATCATTGACAGCTATCCACCATGACCATCCAAAATGGGGTCTACCGTCTTAAAAACCTAAAAGTAGAGCCCATAACTGCGGTCTTGCCATAGTGACTAACCCTTCCTTCCGTAGTCGGGGACGTACCTTGACAACAGTGAGAAGAATCGCGAAACCATTCATGGATGGGACTCCCGTCCAGGATCAGGCAACCAAGAGGTTCGTCGCCTCCCCCCATAGACCCTTGCCCTCGTTTGACGTCATCATCTCACCGGATCTTTGTCACTCACCAGTGGGAGGTCCGTAAGCAAGACGACTCCTATACCATTCGCAACGTCTCGAGCCGTCGTTACGTTCACGCTTCTAGCGGTAGCAACGGAACGAGAGTCAAAGCTGAGGATACCGAGAGCCGTTGGGAGATCCGCGACGCTAGCGATAACACCTACAAGTTTGTTTTACGCCCATTTTTATGCCTGGGTTTCGGATGCTAACTCGTATGCCTAAAGCATCTTCTTGAAGGGAAGCCAGGGCGTCATCGACCTGGACAATGGCAATGATGACAAGGGCACAGCGGTGAGTCAAGCAGAGGCCTCGTCCGCCCTTTTCTCTTTTCCTGATTCAGGACGCGACCCTTGACTCTACTAGATCAACATCTGGGGCCGCACTGATGCTCGCCAGCAAAGGTGGAAGTTCGAGAAAGTCCGGTGCGTCGATGAACCCGCCCGCTCCTATCTTCCTTTCATCTGCCACTAACATTGCCGGTTTGCGTCCACAGAGACCTAGGCGGGGACCACAGCGGTGAACGTCGCGACACCCCAGGCGGCCAACAACCTTTACCCCAACCCGGAGGAGGTGGAGGAGGTGGAGGAAGTGCCGGTCGTTACCAAGGCGATGTCCCTGCCGGTCGTTACTGGATCCGAAATGCCCATTCGGGTACTGCTATGGACTTGAGTGGAAGTAACGCCAATGACGGTGCCGCCATTATCGGCTACCAGGTCACTCAAGGGGACAACCAACAGGTACGGACGACCTTCATAGGGGGCGATTAACCATTTGCTGACGGTCAAAAATCGGATTTTGTACCCGCGTCTAGTGGGAGCTTGAACCTGGCGTCCAAGGATACAGGATCCGCAACAATGCCACGGGCACTTACCTCTCCCTGCGTGATGGCGAACAACCCGCAGACGGTGTTCTCCCAACTGGTAACAGGAACAGCAAAACTGAATGGGACGTTCGGGGAGACCAAAACGGATACACGTACGTTTCTCAGGGAAATGCTGCGTACATCGAGCTTACAAAAACACCTCATCATCGGTAGCCTTAAAATTCCGGGAACAAACTTCGTCTTGGATCTGGCTCAGGGTAGCGCGCAGGACGGCGCGAAGGTGCGCTGAGGATCCCCGTCTGATCACTCCCTGCAAAAATCTGACCAAAAACGTTCTCTTTCCTTTTTAATTAGATCTGCGTGTGGACCAGCAGTGGCGCAAATAACCAGCGGTGGCTCCTCGTCCGGGCTTGAGGTCGCATCCCTTCGTGTAATTTGGGATCTTCTTGAAGTTCGAAATTGATAAAGCTAGCAGTACCACATCTATGTAGTACATGTAACTACCTGACAACATGAATAGTGAGGGAAAGGTCTAAAGTGCGCTCCTTCGGACGTCGGAAGAGTGTAGGTCTGGGCTTGCTGAGGACTGGATCTAACGCAACAGAAGATGGAGCACGAACTCTCCAATGGTAACCACCATTCCACTTAAAGAACCTGTCACTTTAGGGCCACTAATTAACGGGGTTAGAAGCGTAGGTCATGCGAGAGGGAAAACACCTACCGCAGCCAGCGTTTAGTGACTGTCACCGGTAGGAGGGACTTGCACCTTCCAACACCCATAAGGTCGCGTTGTTATGAGAAGCGCTCACTATTTAATAGCATGATGGAGCATTGTTCCACATCATCTCTTCCGCGACTATATAGCTCGTGGTATGTATGTATGTAAGTTCTTTCTATGATGGGACCTGTCCCACGGTTCGCGTTGGTTGCTTGAACAAGTTTACTCCAATGGCGAGCTCTGTTCCCGTCGAACCCGCCATCTTCCCGTCATCCGCCTCAGCCATCCGTCTCTGTCTCTCAAGCCGAAATGGCCTCTCGACGTGGTAAAAAGGTGAACCATCTTCATCCAACACCCTCCAAC
>KN823265.1:15648-34146 GCA_000827465.1 Tulasnella calospora MUT 4182
TAATCTGTGCTGACATTCTTGCCGCAGGCCTGTATGGATTTAGAGCCGATTGATATTCTCCATCTCTCAAGGCTCACTAAGGGATTTCGAGCGGTTCTCCTCTCCGGCGAGAATTGCAGGGTTTGGGGAGAGGCTATAAAGCGTATCAAAGGCCTTCCTCGCTGCCCACCGGATCTGTCTTACCCTGCATACGTCTCCCTTATGTTCGAGACAGGCTGTCAGGTAATTCCTACGGTGGTCGAGCGATGGTGAGACATTGATGTGATCGTTCAACGAAGGGATGTCTCTCGCCCACAGCGAAAACGGACTACTTCTTTCGACTGCGACTGTGCAACACGTGCACAATGGATCAGTATGAGCTCCGCTCCCTGACAGCACAAACAAGCTACTCATCATGCTCAACCTTTTTTTTCAACTTTATATCTTACAGTACCGTCACACAGAGTATCATTAAGACCGCCTGGCCCAACGTACCTCAAAAGTTGATGGACGCCATGCCTCGGTCCAGTACGTCCACACTCCCAGAATTCACGAGGGCTTGCCTGATCGCTACTCGCAAAAGTAAATCTCAGCCCTCAATTCAATACCCTCTACGTCAGACAGCTTGTCGTTGATGCGAAGCTGACCCTCGACGAGAAGGAAGAAGGAAGTTCCGCGTACCTTGACACCCTTGATGACATTTGCCGGGCACTTTCCACGCTTAACGCCATGCTTCGCAAGGTCCGGTTAAGGGTGAATCACAAACAGCTGAATTTAATGTGATGTGCATTCCCTTTAGACCGGGGCAAACCTGCGGATGTGGGCAGAACAGGACGGCAGTGCTAGACGATATCTCTTACAAGAACAACGAATCGAAAGGTAACCTGTCCAGTTCTTTCGTGTGATGTGCAGCAATCACCTCAACGAACGTGCGCCTTTTTGGAACAGTATCTTAAAAAGGATATCGGAACTTGGTTGGAGCCGCGAAGACTTCCCCTCACGGTGGAATGATGCCTGGAATGACGACGTTGAGGCACTGGTTTTTCGGCCCAAGCTGTTAACAGATGGAGGTCAGCTTCTCACTCCGCATGCCCCCTGGATCATTTCCTCCTCTGACAATCGGAAGTATAGCTTGGGAGGATCTCTATCCCCAGATCGTCCCAGTCCTTGAACGACACAAGAAGCGCAGGCTACGCAAAGAGGCTCAAGATTGCTTGAACACGAAACGGAAGGCAGTCTGGGAGTATTTCGAAGAATGGGTGGAGGACCAGTCGGAAGCCACCCTCTATGATGACGAAAACTTCTTTTTGAATCCCCGCCAGCTTCTGGCAATTCCAACTGTGGCCAAGCTTATCAAATCCTCAAGTAGCGCGACCGTCAGCAAAGACCTATGGGTCAAGAACCTCGACAAGATTGCGGCAACCAACAGGACACACCAGGAAAGGATTGTTGCTGCGTTGCGACTGGTCCTCATTGGACAACCGCATCCTCAAAAAATGCGAAGCATTGAGCTTGGCAAAGATCCATTTGAAGACCTTCACGTGGATTTTGATCCTACGCTTGACTTGGACGTAGATGACCTACTCGCTCCGACCTCCGCTTTCTTCTGCACAGCCTGCAGAACTACTTTATGGTTCCCGGGCCTACTCGCTCACGAGTGTTGCCTGGTCGAACCATGGACCCCCGGTGGTTACTCGGGTACAGAGCGGCTTGGTGAAACATTTCACACTGCCAAATTAAAAGCAGCCTCTCGGATATGTTCCTTTATCCCACGTATTGTGGAGGATCTCGGGTTATCATCTGGAGTCACTTTCGAAGAGGCAATGGCGCTCGAGGGAGTCTGTCTCTGCCTGAGATGTGACGACTTGATTGCTCAGCCTATGTCTTTTGACGAGTTGGTGAGAGACTAGTAATCTTCGCCAAAACATCAACCGTTATTCTGATCTGAAACTTAGGTGAACCATTACGTGAATGAGTGCCAGTGGTACCAATCGATGTCGTCCTGGGTTCCGAAGCGCACGACAGGCCTTACTTCAGACGACGATGAAGCGCCTCCCAAGTTCGTCCAAACTCATGGAGATAAGGATAAAGGGCACTTGGCTTGTGTGGCTACCGAAGCCCAGTTGGAACGCTTGCGTGAAATCAGAGATAACGATAAAGGACGTCAGGACGCTCTCATCAAGGACTTAAATCTCGCGGAGCCAGCATCGAACTTAACATACTGGGAACGGCGCCGCGGCCGCGAGAATCGAAGGACCTGCAATCTTTGTCCCAAGGTAAACAAACTCGGCCCAAAAGAAGTGCGTAAAGGTGATTTTCCCTCTTTCAACTGCTCTATGCTGACCATTGGATTCCCAGCCAATGGAACTAGTCAAGATGGAGGTGCACATACGAACAAAGTCAGAGGCTCGGTTCACCCCGCATTCGACGTATTGACTAATTAGGTTTCTTCACAGGCACGCAAAGACGCCCGATCTTCTAATAGATTCAAAGCGACTTCGCCGTACTAGTTGATAGTCGAAATGTATGCCGTCGCCCAGTCTGGTATTTGCCACGACCCTGACCGATCTTTCCGGGTTGCCTCCTAATTTCGTATGAATCTCCACAGGCCGACTCCGGCGTATTCAAAGGGGGCGATCACGATATCGTTAGCGAAGATAATACGTCATATTTTCCAACTTGAAATGTCCTGCACATAGCGTGTACAAAAATCCTAGTAGTACAATGTCCATTGCGCCATGATGTCCTTACGTATAAAAGTTCAACGTCTGAGCGTGAGCATAAAGCGAACCAAGGTACAATAAAAGTTAGATGGTCCTTGAAGGGAACGAAAGCTGGTGTTCAGGCAGATGAGCGTCGAAGTGTGAAGACACCCTGGACATAATCAACGATCCGACCTCTCGTCTCCGGCCACGAATCGGGTTTTATAGGGAAGCAAAAGAGGCTTCGAATCAACCCACATCCGTTTCTCCATTCCCTTCCGCACCTGGGGAAGAAGTGGAAGAGAACACGATAAATCATATGCCTCAAAGCAAACATGCCAAGACATCGGAAGGGCTTACTGATAGCAGAATTCGTAACCGCATCGACACATGATGTGGCGACAGCCTGGATCACAGCACAAGGATGAGTTAGAATAATCGACTGTGAAAGGGATCCTCAGCCGGCATGTGATTCTCCTCACCTTCGTCTCGTTCGACGACAATGCGGCATTTCGGACACCTTCGCCAATTAGACCTTTTGGCCAGTTTTTGAAGGGCCTTATCAAGTGCAGCCGCTCCAGATACATGCTAAAAGGCGAGAGGAACGCAAAACAACGAATCAGTCTTCGAGCCTAGAGCAGGAGATGAACGGTTTCCGGACGCACCGCAAACTGAGCACAACTCTGGCCTGATAGGGTGAGAATGAGCAACGAAGATGTAAGCAACAGCGGGCGATGGTCAAAAATAGGCTCACCCTCATGCCATGGCGACTGGCAGCGGAAACAAAATGCTTCCTTACACTCGGGACAATCGGTTTTGCGGAGAGAGCGCGAGCATTCTCGGGACGGCAACTCAATCCGAGTGGCGCATTTACCATTCGGACAATAGAACTGCCATGTAACCACCCACACGTTAGCCTCACCCAAGCCGACCGACTGAGCTTTAGCGAACAAAGACTCACAGTCTGAACTTCCTCAAACAGCTTGGCCCAATACCACAATCCTTCCAAATCCTGTCTATCCAAAATCCGCTCGGCTTGCTGGTCCATGATGATGTAGGGGCATTCAGGACATCGGATGGGGAAGACGGTGCGGAACGATGCGTCTGCCAATTTCGTTTTGAGGTACCCCGAGATGCAGGTAAAACAGTATGTGTGGCCGATTACCATCCCATAACAGCGCAAAGCGATGCCCAGAGGCCGTCCCGGTGAGCTGGCTTCTAAGGCGCTCAATGGACCTTCGTTCAGCAGAAGGACTTTGTCGCCGCAGATCCCACATTCAGGCTCTCCTGTTGGTAAACTGGACGGGTTGATGCGAGGAGTTGTAAATGCGGTGTAGTGGTCGACGGGGTGCCATTCGTAGTCGGCGTTGGTGTGGGTTCGTGCTTGACGCTGGTGTGGCAGTGTGTTGGCTGTGGGTGTTGCCTATAGTAATACACGAGGCAAAGAGGTTAGGTAGCGTCCGGAGTGCACGCCAGTACCGTTACTCATTCCTTACCTCGTCCGCCCCTTGTACTGCGGTGTCTGGGTCGGGGTTCGTTACGAAGAGTCGAGGTGCGTTCCGCACGCCGTAGTTTTGACCGAACTCCGTCGTCACGGTGAGTGGCGAAACAACGGACTAAAATGCAGACAGGTTAAGCGCAGGGAATTTGAGAGGCCAAAGGTGCTTTTATTCACCTGTGGTGGCACTGGTGGACTTGAAGACGATGGGCCTGGCTCGGAATTAGAAGTTACATCGGTGGTTCTCCGAGGAACCCCACGTCGTCGGTAGGCCTTTGCAATACGTGTCTGCTCCATGCTGCTTTCGACTTGTACTCGTCTAATAATAGTAGCTTTGTGTGTTGAGAGGTGGGTTGTAGCTTGAAAAGAGGTTCAAGAGAGAGCAAGGGACGGAGGGTCTTCCTAACACGTCAACCCGGCAACATCAGCTTTTTGTAGTGCGCACGTAGTCCACATTCAGGGAGATGAGAGCTCACATAAGCGAATGCAGGCTAACGATGGCAGTTTGAGGGCACCGGATTGGGGAGGCATCGTTTCAGTCGTTTCGATCGAGGCAGTGGCGGTGAAAGCACACTGCGGGCGGACACGCCGGAGTCACGTGATCACTTTCGGCGACTTTCATAAAAGCCCGATCCAGTCCACACTCATCATGCCCATGGGAGGCCCAACAGGGTGCGAGCAGGAGAAGTGAGTATATGTGATGGACACACTATCGCTAGGGATACAGCCATAAAAGTACTCCTTCGAGAGAAGGAGGACTGGAATAAAGTACGATGGGGAAATGAAAAAGGACCAAGAAGGAAAGGAAGGACAGGTGGAGAGCCAGACCTGGGACAAGAGAAAAAAGTTGGGAAGAAATGCAGGTGACCAAAAGAAAAAGAAAAGAAAAGACCAAGGTTCATTCCCCCGTTGTTTTTTTTAAGCAGCTTCGTTCCTTCTTCTGAAAGTAAAGAAGTCTCGAACCATCTCGACGACTCTGCTCCTGGTCTCGGGCCAAGCTTGGGGTTTAGTAGGGAAACATATTATGCTTCGGAGTGCACCGCATCCGTTGCGCCATTCTCTTCCGCAACTTGTAGGAAGGAAGGAAAAAAAATCCAACGTCAGCACGGGTCTCGGGGAGACGCGAAAAGACCGACGGTGAACAAAACTCACTTGTAGCAGAACTCGTGCCCACATCGACACATGATGTGACGGCAACCTAGAGTAGAGTAGAGCGGAGGAGCGTGTTAGGAGAGAGGGTAAAGGGAAGGAAATGGTCGAAGCATGATCTTGAACGAACCTTCCCGACGTTCCACGACGATTCGGCATTTCGGACATCTACGCCATTTTTCCTTCTTGGCTAGCTTCTCTAGTGCTCTGTCAAGTGTGACTGCTCCAGTGGCGCGCTATAAAGTAGGGGTAGTGGCGGTGAGCCACAACGCTGAATGGGAAGGACCAGGGGAGAGATCCACTTACTGCGTGTTGAGCGCAAGATTTTCCTGTAAAAGGAAGCGCCGGCGTTAAAATGCGCCTCTCTCGAGAAGTGAACAGCGCGGAACGTACCTTCATGCCACTTGACCTGACAGCGGTAGCAAAACGCCTCTTGACAAGCAGGACACTTGGCTCGCCTAGTCGACCGAGCGCATTCCGGGGTAGGCTGCTCGATCCTCGCCCCACAAGCACCATTGGGACAATAGAACTAGAGTCACAAGGAGTTGTTCAGAATTGAAAAAACACAGCCACCAAGTGAAGCAGCAAGACTCACAGTCTGGACCTCCCCGAACAATTTGGCCCAATACCACACGTCCTCCATATCCCTTTTCGTCAAGATCCTCTTTGCAAGGTCTTCGATGATGACGTACGGGCATTCGGGACACCGGATGGGGAAGACCGTTCGGAATGGCGCGTCGCCCAACTTGGTTCGGAAGTAGGTCGCCAAGCATGAAAAGCAGTAAGTGTGACCGAGGCTGGCGCCATAGCACCTCAGCGCGACGCCGGTGAGGGGTCCGGACGATGCGAGGACGTCCTCGGGAGATGGGCCCTCCGCGTTGTTGGGTCTGACGATGATGGGGTCCTTGCAGATCCCGCATTCGGGGCGACGTGAGCCTCCGTAGTAGGTCGTCGGGCGTTTGGCCATTGGCACTGGCATCGAATTCGGGGACAAGGGAGAGCTTATAATGCTGACTTCTCGGCGGCGTCGTTTGGACGTCCTACTCGAATCGGGCTGGATAGGCAGTGAAAGGGAAAAAAGAGGTGCGAGTTCAGCTAAGGTTGGAGTTGAGCGGAAAGCGCTCGGGTTGGCTCACCTCGTCGGAGCTGTCGCTGAGCGGGTCGGGGTTGATGACGGTGAGCCGGCATTGGCGTCGGAATCCTTCCCAGTCCCCATGAACACGCCTGCGAGACGGCTTTATAAACGCAGAGAGGTCAGTCGGTGAAGGAGCTTTTGTCTAAGTGTAGTGGCGAAGGCATACCCGGGATGGAGGAATATCGATGGCCAAGAGCGATGATACCGAGCCAGCCGGCGACGATGGTCTTGCCACGGTTTCTTGTTCCTGTGGAGTTGGCAGAACGTTTGAAGGAGAAATTGAAGGTGCGAAAACGTTTGAAGTAGAAAGAAGAGATTCTGGTCGAGGTTGGATTTTCATGTTGGATGTCGGAAAGGGGGTTTGGTGGCGTCAACCAGCGGTGTAAAAGTAGAGATAAAGACGAAGAGGCTTGGGGTGTTGCGATAACTTGAGTTTTCTCTGCCTCTGAGTCTCCGACTTATACTTGACTCGTTTTGGGAGGTGACTCGACCTCCGAGTGCGGGCAAGGGGTGAATGGTGGAACAAGACGAGAAGGATACGCCTTCTGTTGCGCGCGTGTCAGCCACCGGCGAGTGTCGTTTGTTCCACCTTGGAGGTGAGGACTCACCAAGTGACTCACACGCCACTAAACGCCAAGGGAATTATGCGAGACGTTGAGGAACTCTTTTGGCTGTGGTTTTTGGGGGCAGGTGACTGCGGTGGTGGCGATGACGAATCAAGCCGAACGAGCGGCTATCGCCTAGAAGAGGAGGGCAGATCCCCCTCGCTTTCACGTGACGTCCCTTAGGTGGAGATGAAACACAACGCCTTGAAGTGAATGAAAGGACAATGTGTGTGTTGGCGTCGGCATAGGCATTGCCCCTTTGATCGTCGGAGTTGGAAGTCGGTGCCTGGGCCTTGCTGTGTAAAAACTTTTTAAATTGAGGGATTTATTTGGAAAAAGCCCATTTTCTATTTTGGGGGTTTGTATTGAGGGTAACCACCTGCAGGATATCGAGTCTTGTTGTTGATTGCTGAACTGAGTTGCAGGACCATATGGCGAGCAAAGGGAAGGCGTAAGGCGGGGTTTTGAACGTGGGATAAAGAGGCTTAGCAACGACGCCCGTACCAGCACGTGATGGCTTAGGTCTTCGCCGGCCAAGATGAGGGCCCACAACCAGTATTTAGATCCTCTCTCAGGATTTGTAGGCGAGGGAGCAAGTCTGGATGTGAATAGCGATGGGAGGGGTTGCAACGTCAACAGGTCGCGACTCGGAAAGGATCGCTTCACTCTGTAATAACGAGGTATAGTACATGTACAGTACAAGGTGTGTAGAATACCATGACTCGCACAAGTATTAATGCTATTCTTCGTCATCTTGAGAGATCCTAGAGCATCCTCACGTCCCGGTTCGACAGACAACCACAGCTGCAGATGAAAGATTTAGACAAACTCATCTGCCCAAAACGCCATGCGAGTAGCCCAAAATCGTACCAGCAGTCAACCAGCATAGACATACGCAATTCATATGATTCCAACATAAATAGCTGCTGATAGGTGCTGCGGACCAAAATGAGAACAGAATATCTCGAGAGTTGGTCCTTCACCGTATCCGGGCGAGTCCCCCCCTACCAAGAGAAAGAGGGGTTATTCAGTTGGCTGCACAAGCCCTCAATCTTCACTTTGAGTGACTGCAACGCAGTCGTGTCGTTGATACAAAGGTTCGTTCGAATTGACGAAGGCGCTGAGCGGGTGGCCCGGTCGTAGCTCTTGTTCGATGGTGCCACGCAGGTGGACGGCAACAGAGACGCGCGTTGGCTGAGCAGGTATAGTGATTGGGGGATAAATGGTTAAAGGAGTCGAGACAAGCCGTACAGAAGGGGGAAGGGAATGCGGCAGTCGCGTGTCGGGTAGCCTGAGGGCAGAGGATCTAGCCTAAACGAGACATTTCCAGCTCGCACGGAGGGGCTCATTTTGAAGCCCACTAAAACCTGTAGACGACCTTCTTCAAACGTCTTGAGGTGGTCGACGAACAAGGGCAAGTTGCTAGGCATCTGCTGACTAGCAGGTTTGGCTACTCCGCCACGATGCCGATGCCGATGCCGATGCCATTGCCATTGAAAAGTAGACTGACGAGAAAAACCAGCACTGCGCTCCGGCGCTCCGATTAAGGCCTGCGTAGGTGAGGCAAACCGTGCCAAAGCGAACGGTCAAAATCGGATGTAGGCCGTAACTGGTTACGCTGATCAGGCCCCCCGCTAGATAGATAAAGCCCGGGGGCCTCGCGGACCGGGGGATATTGGTAATGCGTACCCTGCTGGTTAAAAAGCTGACGAGGAAACTGAAATAGGACATGGTTCTTGCGCACCTTGTAGGCACGATAAGCGCTGATCGATCCCTGTTCACGTACGATAAGATAGCCACGTCCGGGGTGCTGCAAAAGCCCGCCGATGGCCGACGTTCCTTTAGACACCACACACTAAAAACCGGCTTTCAGTGGCTAGCCCGTGTTCTAGGGGGGTTCTATTGGCCTCTTGTCTTGCCAGGCGTCAGGTAGATGTGTATTCAGCAGGAAGCCGCGGAAGGTATGGGGCAACTACCAGACATGCGGAATCCGGGAACTGGAAAAGAGCGGATTGCACAGCCCCACTTAACGAAATCTCAGTACTTTATTAGCGTTACGAGTACCTTCGGTTCCGCTTGCCGCGGGCGCCCCCGCCGAATCAGCGCCCATAAGCTAGGCATATGTCTCGCTCCCCCACTACCCGTGGGCTGGATGTCCACGTCCTCCCGAATAGCAAGGAGCGCAGTTGGATTAAGGGCACATTGCCACTCCACTCCACTCCAAGACTCAAATTGCGGGGGAGGTCTCCGTGGCATTAAGGTTGCTCCGTTGGTCGATCGGTCCACAATGAAATTGCTAGCATTACATATTGATACGGAAATAAGTACCCCCCCCCCCGCCATCCCCATTTAAACCAGCCCTTGAACAACTCACGGAGTTCACTAGCTTCCGGAACATTTTTGTCGCTAGGTCGCGTGGGACTAAACAACATAATCCATTTGGAAAGTGGGCTCTGAAACTTTGGATAGTAGAATATACTGAAACGACGTATCATCACCGAGAGGGAAACACATTGTACGGCGCAGTAAAGCCACTACAAACAGGAAGTCGCGGGTGGCCGAAAACGATTAACCACCGATTTACCTGCGCCTATACGTACTAGATTGCCATAGTGCAAGAGTCGCCACGCTGTTTTGAAATAAAGAAGTGAACAATGCAATGAATGCAGCCTTTGTGTTCAACAATTTCGTGGCTCAAGTTTGTTGGCGCATGGGCTTCCCGGAAAGATCTCTCCCTCTTCACCCAACCAACGGGGCGCATCACTCAAAAGACGTTAGAGGTAATATTTCAATCGAAGGCTTTCTTGTTCTCTCCCTCTTTGTTCCATCACTTTTCTGGGAAGTGAATCCGCTCCTTGACTGCCTCCACCGAGCTCGCCCTCATCCGATGTTGCTGCGGGATGAGTCTGAAGTGTCAACAAGTGATTTCTCTCTGTACAGCTGCCTTTTCTCAGGGCTTGAGCGAAACCGGAAGCTCCGACCCATCAACGGTGGAACGAATAAACATGTGGTTTTGAGTCTGGCCCCATTTGGGGAGAAATGCTTGATGCCGCAGTAAGGCCTTTGAAAATCATCAAATTGGCACTTTTATGAGAGGCGGCTATGTTTCGTTGGTAAATAATGGACCGGAATTTCGATGCCGCTTCAGGACTTGGGGCTTGAGGGTGGGCACCTCTACACGCACCACGCACCTCTCAGTTACAGAACTCTGTGGTGAGGTCTAAGAATCGATGGTCGGGTGGCTGAACGTCGTTCATGGAGGGCATTTAAGTCGGCTGGCTCTTAGATCCCTCTTTGTAGTATCCTCCCTCCCCCTACACCACCTCGACGTAAGCTGACGCTCAGCCTTCAAACCACCCATACTCCGTACGCGTCATATCTCTCGTTGCTCGGAATACGTTTGCTGACGCTCCTTCTCTCCGTGTACAGACCACCGCCATACGGATATACGAATGTCGCGCTCCCTTCCTCACGCAAGTTCAGCTGAAGATGAATACCCGTCATCTTTCGGCGGCCCTAGACACAACAGACGCACTCCCCATACCGATAGTTCCGTCGAGTTTTATCGCAAGAAGGTCCAAGCCCTCCGGAGTCATGCAATTTCGCTGCTCTACCACCACCCAATTAGACCTTACGAGCGCCTGGCGAATGTTGCCCGTGACCGTCTCACAAGACAGCGGCCAGTTCAAGATGGAAGACCGTCCGCTAGGAAGAACAAGGTGGATCCCGTTTTAGTTTGATGCATCTACCCTGTCAAATAACTGTCATACTGTATTAATGAGCATATTCTGCCGGTTGAACGGGGTAAGGGAGCTCTTCAGGGCGTCCCCTCGGATTTTTTCGGTGGTTGATTTTGATGTTGGCCAATCAACGGGGGTCACGTAAAAACCTCACTTGCAATGAGACTTCGCTCTTCTCACAGCTGGCGCGGCTGCTATCGCGGCTGGATCTGAGGCCTTCGCAAATTCCACCCCATAAATTGCTTGTCCGCCTAACCGCCCTAGGAATTTGTTGATAAACGTTTTTCAGTGGTGGCTGCAGATTGCTGAAAGGTTAGCAAAGTTGGCGAGCGCGTCGTACCAGACCTGGTTGCCGTCGAACAGGAATCGAGAACCTGCGCTTGACCACATCATTTGACCTTCATGATACATGTGCAGCTCTGGGCGCTGAGGGTCACATTTTGCGATTTCGGATCCGTGAACTCAGACCCAGAATAGGAAATGACCTGAGACGCAGAGGAGGCAATCCACCGATAAGTAGGAACGTACAATTCAGCGTGCCATGACCTCACGACCCTCTGGATTACATCCTTTGATCGTTTTCGTATCAAGCGCCGGGAGGGGGGACGCGCCAGCGATGTCTGTATGCCTCCTGGATGCCTATGGCTACCCGCACCGGTCTGGATCCGGGTTTTGGTTTCTTTAGCCCTAGGGGCACGGACGAATAACCATTGAGATGGGTAGGAACAGGTCATTGTTAATCCAGCTCTTCCATTTATAGAAAAGACCGGATCCGCACCCATACACAGGCTGCCCCAGTTGGCCAGAAGGGCCTAATTGCGCAGGGATTTCCCAAGCCTATTTCTATGGTGATGATTGTGAAGAATAAAAAAGAGGGTGTGAATGGTTGTTGTTAACGCAGAAGGGAGGCAACAAGGCCCGAAGCAGCCCTATAGCTTACAGCTGTTTGCGATTTGGTTGGCACAAACACAATCTTACGTAATTTTCGACGATTTTTTCAGTCGGACGTGCGCGAGGCATAACTCACTTATTTCACCACAGATTGCCGTGAGATTTGGCATGCATGACCAAAGACTCTAGATGCAGATGCGCAAACTTGATTTTCGAGTGTAGCTTCACTGTGGGAGGTTTCGCGGAGTTTTACTTGGTTGAGCACTGTGAGACGAAATACTGCTAATATATGGATCGAATAGTATAACTTTATGGATTTATAACATATTCCATTGGGTCTTGAGATGTCGGTGCGGCTGTGGTGGTGGTAGGGGCTTGTTGGGGATGTATCCGACGTGCCCAAGTCGGGACCCTATGGTCAACAACCAATCCCTCTCGTGCTGTCAGTCATCACAGCTCTAACTACATGACAAAAGGATGCACAACTGACCTGAGCTTTGCTGGGCGGTTATCAGGATGATAGCATGCGGCATGACTCTTGAACTCATAGCTTTGTGCTTACTTCTCCCATGCGATGAAATTCAGCAAAATACGATCCTCTCAAGGATCAAATACCTCTCTCCGGTCCTCATCACCATCATCCTCCATTTATTCAATATCAGACCCATCGATATTGTTTAATAGTCCGGAGATAGCTTCCCCCGAGGGGATGTGGGCATCCCCACCGCTCCAGTGACCCCGCTATCATACCCCCTGCCCGTCGCTGTGATGGAGCTTCCTTCCACACCGATAGCTTGATAGGCTGAAGGTGTCTTAGCGGAGTTTTTGTCGTCCGCTCGATTGTTCGCTTTGCTGATGCCTTTGCTGCTGCTGCTGGTGCTGTCTCAAGGGTGAGAGTGCTTAAAGCTGTGGTCTTATTGGGATTCTTTGTTGCGGATTGCGTTGAAATGCATGTAATAGGAGCGGTAGAAACAGAGGGATGGAGGTAGTCTCGCCAACGGGCTCTGGCAGTGGAGAGGCAGAATCCTTGAGCACGGGCCCCTTGCCGTTCAGATTTTCGACGCCTTGGCAACACTCTCCATTGGTTACGCATGCTAGCCTAAAGGCGCACAGGGTTACAGGCTTCAATTGCCAGCTGGTGAATGAGGGGGAGGTCATACAGGGTCAGTCCCAACTTAAATATTCCCCATTGCCAACAAAAGCACGTACCTTTCCCAATTCAACACCCGAGAGCCTTCCAGAGACCTTTCGTGAAGATGTCAATAGGCATGGCACGACAGTAAAGTTCCAAATGGGGGTGCTACGGATCGCGGATCTGTGTATAAGGGCGGGAGGTGCGCTATTTTATGCAACGGCAATTCATCCCTGTCAGACCTCGATGTCGGTCAAAGGTCTGGTACTGAGACTGGAGGGAGACTTGGAATGCAGGTTGTTGAATGGTTAACAGAGAGAGATCACTAGGCGAACGTATTCACACTAGCACGATTGCTGAGGGTACTTTGACTGTGTAGTATACAAGAGGCAAAGTGAGGAACAACCCTCCTCACCTAGGCTAGTATTTATATACACGAGAGACATAAAGAGAAAGGACCGGAAGGTGGCGGAATACAAAGGAACGTTCTACAACCCATGACCTCGACTTACTAAAGAACATGCGAATACCTTAAGGCACTGACTGATACGCTGATGCGTCCACTCTGTCTACGCCTCGTGTAATGTGGTGGGTGAAACCCGGATATAACTTAACTTATCTCCTTCCTCCGATCCGTCAGCGTTCTTGATAACATCACATCTCACCAGGGTCGTGACATCAGCCCCCTCTAAGGCATCAGCGAGGAGTACGATTTGAGATTCTGGTACGACGAGATGAAGGCCTTTGAACTGGTGATGCTGCATCAGGATGTTGTTGATGGAAATTGTCTACTGCTTCCTTGGCATGTTGAACAAACTCGACTGGTTCCCAAGAATTGTGGCCATCGTCGTATCCGACCCATTTGACCAAGTATTGGAGGCGATTTCAGAAGTACCTTGAATCGCGAATTTCCTCCACTTCGTATTCCTCTTCTCCTTCAACTACTTCTGGTGGTGGTTCGGTAAATTCCCTTCCAGGAATAGTATCTTCTCGGTACTTGGATAGAAGGGAGATATGGAAGACGTTATGGATCTTCATGGTAGGGGGAAGGTCGAGGCGGAATGCGTGAGATGATATTTTCTTGGTGATTTTGTATGGTCCTAGTTGTTTAGGTCCCAACTTCCTGGCCGGTCGATCGGTACGGATATTGGTGGCTTCAAGCCAAACTTTGTCTCCTTCTTCGTACGTTGGCGTATCCCCATGCTTGCGATTGTAGAACTGAGCATGCTTTTCCTGCGCGAGTTTCATGGCTGCATGTAGCTCTTCTTTGACTGACACCAGTCGTTCAACGATCTCCCCTGCTCGTGGCGAGGTTTGGTCCTGGCTTGGGAGGTTCGTGAAGGTTGGATTATAACCGTAATTGGCATAGAAGGGTGTCATGTCGATGGAAGAATGATGGGAATTGTTATACGCGAATTCAGCAAGAGGTAGGTACTTGGCCCAGTCGTCCTGTCGATGAGAAGTAAAGAACCGAAGGTATGTTTCGAGCGTCGCATTGGTACGTTCTGTCTGTCCATCCGTTTGTGGTCGGTATGCGGTGGAGAATTTCGGACTGATTCCCAATTGTTGGTACATTGATCGCATGAGTTTTGATTCGAAGTTGGTACCTCTATCCGAAACCATTTCCAGCGGTAGTCCATGGAGTCTCCAGACGTTTTCCAATAACAGCGTTGCAATGCCCTCAGTGTCCACGTTGGTCTTCGTTCGAATAAAGTGCGCTTGCTTCGTGAGTCGACACAGAACGACTAAGATAGCGTCGTAGTCCATTGACAATGGTAGTTCAGTGATGAGGTCATAGCTGATAGACTGCCAAGGTCCTTCTGGGATTGGTAATGGACGAAGTAGACCATGAGTTTTGGAGTGACGATTCTTGTTTCGTTGACACGGATCGCATGCTTCGACGTAGGAATTGACGTAAGCTTTTAATGACGGCCAGTGGTATCCTCGAGAAACTAGTTCCAGCATCTTGGCTTGGCCGGGGTGTCCCGCAAGTAGTGAGTCGTGGTATAGTTCCAGTATTTGGCGTTTGATCTCTTCGTTGCTTGGTACGTAAACTTTTCCGGATCGATAAAGTATTCCCTCCTCGTACTTGTAGTCTGCCATTGATTTCTTTACTTCGGCTGGGGCGGAGGTCAGATCAGCGTTGAAGAATGCTAGGATTGGTGCTAGGTCTTTATCCTCAAGGAGTATCTCCTTAATTCTATCAAGGATTTCAGCATCCGAAAGGTATACTGCAGCGATTGTAGCGAAGGAATTTGGTTCGAAGATGGTTTGGTTCGTTTCACTATTCCCCCCTTCAGGATGATGATCCGATCTACGCGATAAGGCATCCGGTTTTCCTGACTTTTCTCCTGGACAGTAGCCGATAAAGATGTTGTAATGGGTTAACAGATCAGCCCATCGAGCCCGACGTTGGTTGGTGATTTTTGCGTCCTTGAAGAACTGAAGGTTTTTATGGTCGGTGATAACCTTAACAGGGTCCTTCGTGCCTTGTAGGTAGGGTCTCCAGTATTCCAGGGCTTTAACGATAGCGAGCATTTCCTTGTCGTATATATCGTAATTCCTTTCCACGGGTAGTAGTGATTTCGATACGAATGCAACTGGGTGTTCACGGTTGTCGTCCTGTCTTTGAGATAGGATTGCACCATAAGCGTAGTTTGATGCGTCCGTTTCCAGTACATAGGGTCGGTCAGGGTTAGCATGTGCAAGGATAGGAGCCGATGTGATGGTTTTCTTTAACTGATCAAAGGCGTTTTGTTGCTTTTCTTGCCATACGAAGGGAGTATCCTTCTTTTCTAAATCATGGAGGGGTCGTGCTATCTTGGAGAAGTCCTTGATGAATCGTCGGTAGAAGTTCACGAATCCGAGGAAAGATCGAACGTCCGATACATTCTTGGGTTCTTTCCACTCTTGAATCGCTTCTACTTTCCATTTATCCATTTGAAACCCGTTCTTACTGACGTGTACGCCTAGCCATTCCGTTTCCGGTACGTGGAACTCGCATTTTCGGGCTCGGCAGTAAAGTTGGTAGTCTCTGAACCGTTGTAGGATTGTGCAATTTACCATTATATGCTCCGGCAGGTGTTTGGCGAAGGAAATGGTGTCGTCAAGGTAGTTGGTGGCCGATATGTCGAGTACAGGTGATAGGACATCGTTCATGAGTTGTTGGAACACAGCTGGGGCGTTGCAGAGACCGAAATGCATGATCTTGAACTCATATAGTCCCCATCTGGTTTGGAACACGGTTTTCCATTCGTCTCCCGCCTTGATTCGAACTAGGTTATATCCATTGCGTAGGTCAAAGCGGGAGAATATCTCAGATCCTTGGAGTAGGTCCATGGTTTCGTCGGTTCGTGGTAGGGGAAATTGGTCCTTTACCGTTATTTCATTGAGCTTTTGCCAATCCATAACGAGTCGTTTCTTGCCATCTTTCTTTGGTACATAGAAACAGGGAGCGGCTATTGGTGACTTAGACGGCTGGATGAATCCTTTCTCCATCATTTCATCGATCCATGTTTTTAGTTCTTTGTTATCGGTATCGGACATAGGATACAGTCCTGATGGTCTTGGAAGTGGTGCTCCTGGGACTAGGTCGATGGCCATGTCATAGTCACGGTGTGGGGGGAGCTCATTACATGCCGTGTCGCTAAAGACGTCGAGGAAGTCGTGGTATTCCGGTGGTACGATATCTTTAACCGGCTTTTCCTCTTCGACGTGTTTTGAGGCGATATGAGCCGATAGGTTTTTTGGACGTGGTTCCCGATTCTCTTCAATAGCTGCTATCAGCTCTTCGACTTCTTCATCATCGTATGCGTGATTTTGTATCGGAGGTGTGTAGGGTTGACCACTAGGTCGTCCATTGACCGAAGGTGAACTATTGAGACATCCTTCGGCACATGTGCGACTATCGAACATGATTCGGTTGTCGGTAAAGTCGATTGCTGGGTTGTGCCTTTGGAGCCAAGGAAGTCCTAGAACAAGAGGATGGTTCCCGGTGGGTGCGACGTCCAGTGCAATTTCTTCTTGGTGATTTCCTACTCGTAATTTGGCGACAACTTCTCGGTCTATCGTTCCCAGGGATCTTCCGTCTATGTCTCGAATAGGGAGTTTTGGTTCTCGTGGGCACGTTGGGAGGTCATGTTTGGTTACAAAGCGGTGGTTTATGAAGGATGAGGTTGCTCCAGTATCGACTAGGGCAGTGGGGGAGGTCGTGATTTGATTTACTTGGAGAGTCGTTGGTACCACAAGGTGTTTAGGGTGATCATAAGACGTTGCATTGATTTCCTGTGGCATATCGAATACATGGGTACGTAAGACTTCTCGCAAGACTGGGGCCCTTGAACACACGACAGTGTTCACTGGCCTCCCTCTTTTCCCGGCTGCTCCCGAGTTTCGCCGACTTCCCCCTCGATTGCTCTTGCCATCGCAGCTCTTGCGACTCCTCCCGCTTTTTGCAGCGTTGGACACCCAGACTTTCGATGACCACTCTCTCCACAGTACAAGCAGAGGCCATTCTTGAATCGTTGTTGCTTCTCGGCTTCAGAGAGTCGTCCTCGATTAGTTGCAGAGAGGTCCATAGGAGCGGGACCAGGGGCGGTAGAGGAATAATGGGGAGTCGGGGCTGGGGGTGGCGCCTTGTACTCGAACTTGGGTGCAGGCTTCGGCATCGGTTGTGGTCCATGCCCCTCTTCCTTCTTCTCTTGCTGTCGACTCCAGTGACGATTGTCGATCTTGATTGAAAGACTGATGAGGTCAGCAAGAAGCGTGGGTGTGTCGACCTTCGCAAGTTCGTCCTTGACATGGGGTTTGAGCCCGACGTAGAAGGTCCGTTTGAGTTGTGCCTCCTCGGTCCATCCCAGGATTGCGATGATTTCTCTAAACTCGCTGGCATATTCAGCCGTCGATTTGAGTTGAGTCAGCTTGTCCAGTCATTGCTCTGCCGTTCGTTTCTTGTCGGGGTCGAAGAAGGCGGTTACGAACTCGGCTTTGAAGTTTGCCCATGTGGTCGTACGCGCCGTTGTGGTAGTTCCTAGTGCTTCAGAGATGATGGGTTGCGCCCATCTTGCCGCCTTGTCTTGTAGTAACATGAGGACAAACCTAATTCGTGCTGCCTCATCTGGGAAGTCGCTTGCTTTGAGAAGGAAGTAGAGCTCGCAGCTCTGTATGAAGGTTCTTGCGTCTGGCCCTCAGTTCCCTTTGTATACTTCTGGCTTTGCGGCTTTTGGCGAATGTACTTGTGCAGGGTTCGTGCCTCCTGCGCTTCGTACGTTGACTGGTGAATTTACTTGTATTTGGGGATTCAAGGTAGCATGTGTGACAGTGTTTTGGAGTGTCTGGTGCTGCCCAAGGAGTTGGTTATAGTTATTGTTGGCGTCTTGGAGGTCGGCTTTGGCCGTGGCCAAGTGGGACGTAAGCGTCCTCATTTGTCCCCACATGGTTTGCATAGTGGTCAATACTTGCTCGTTGTTCAGAGAAGACCAGTTGGGTTCGATTGGTGTAGTGTCCATTTTTAGAGGTAGCGTTGTTCTGGACAGATACGGATGTCGCGGACTAGATCGTAAAGGTTTTGGAACTGGATGGTACTGGGAGCGTAGGGGATATAAAGCCCGTTGATGGTATCGAATGTGGAGTGGGGAAAAATGATACTGATGATTCTTCTTGAGTTGT
>KN823265.1:34996-47314 GCA_000827465.1 Tulasnella calospora MUT 4182
TATATACACGAGAGACATAAAGAGAAAGGACCGGAAGGTGGCGGAATACAAAGGAACGTTCTACAACCCATGACCTCGACTTACTAAAGAACATGTGAATACCTTAAGGCGCTGACTGATACGCTGATGCGTCCACTCTGTCTACGCCTCGTGTAATGTGGTGGGCGAAACCCGGATATAACTTAACTTATCTCCTTCCTCCGATCCGTCGGCGTTCTTGATAACATCACATCTCACCAGGGTCGTGACAATCCCACAGCAAAGGTGTGGGCATTTGCTTACTGGCTCTTGGAGACTGTCTACCAACTTTGAAGGTTGCAGCCGCTGTAGTTGTGGAGAAATCGATCCCCAACGTCGGGAGCGAAAGCGCGTCGAAAATTACGTAAGATTGTGTTTGTGCCAACCAAATCGCAAACAGCTGTAAGGTTTGAGAGAGAACCGTAATCAGCGCCTCCACGTGATGAATAAAAGCGCCTCCCCCAAGTCGTGCGGGTTCAGCAGGTGTCAATGTATAAATAGGGGATGAATGGAGTGCCTCAGATGTGTAGTCTAGACGGAGGTCTGCAACGCCTCTGATGAAGCTTCGCCGACTGACTTCTGGAGGGAACGAAATATCAACTCGATCATACGTTGTCCCCCCGATCAGGTCCTGCTAGATTTGTACACAAAGAGCTTGCTTGTTATCCTAGGCTGAGAAGGCTTGATGGCGTGTCTGTGCTGAAGGATGTTTATGAGTAAACCAAACCCCTCATCGAGCGGCCCTCTCTGCCCAGTGTCCAAAGCATTTGACAGCGACCCCGATTAAGTGTCCTCATGTTGCGGCGTCCTGCCGTCTGTTTTAAGCCATCGGGGTGACTGTCTCTTCGACGTAGAATATGACGCGAGTAGAGCGAGCCTCTCGTCCCGCGAAGCAAGAGGGACCCAAAGTTTCAAAGGATGGATACCCGCAACCACCCGGAAAACTTATGCCGCGAACTCACCCGTGTCTTACATCCGCTATCGCCGACTCGCCACGCTGGTCCTTGGCAGCCGATTACACTTTTTTGTGTCACACAGGATCTGGCTATCGATTCGATGGTGCCCCTCACAATTGCAAGGAAATCTAAGAAAATGAAGGGAAGGAAGAGTGAGGAGAGCGATCCATGGGACTGGTTGCAAGACTAGAGAAAGCACCCGAAGGAAATTCTCAGGAGTGAAGTGACACTGAGATACTTTGAGTCTTCACACCAGTATGAGGCGATCACTATTTCTCAGGTAAGTTATGCGAGTATTGAGTTCTGAAGAATGTATGGTGCGTCGGGGATTCTGGCATTTCAGTTGCACGCGGCTAAACATTTCGGAATAGAATGTGGGAGATCTCCAAACCCAGCAGATCCAGAGCTTTTCAGATAGGGAGATTTCATCTATGCGACGGCCAGATACACCGGCGTCATGGCACGTTCTACTTTTGAGGCGACGTTCGAGCTTCACCGACTCTCACCACCGTTCCTCAAAAATAGATCCCCGATCATTTTGACGACAATGCTTCTTGTCTCTGGCCACATCTCCAGTTCAAAGGGAAGCATAATTTACTTCTAAGTTGGCTGCAACCGCTGCCCCAGTGCCGACCACAGCTGCGGATGACGGTTCGTCAATCGATAGGTCTTCGTTCAAAAAGGTCACAAAACGCACTTGTAGCAGAATTGGTATCCACATCGGCAGGTCATGTGATGGCGACCTGATCCAAAACGAGGCCATGTTCAAGTCAGCACGCGGACAAGCTGGGTTCAGGTACAGGAATTGGAAGGACCAAAGTTCCGGTCGACAAAGCTTAGACATTTAGAGCACCCACTTCTGCTTCCTTGTAAGTTTTTCAAGCGCTTTATCTAGGGTCATTGCTCCAGAGGTCCGCTAGAGAATAGCACCCAACAAGTCAGAAAATCGTGCACAATATGGCATATGCATGGCACCGCACCGAAGATCGCCAAACCACGTATTTGGCGCATGTTTGACCTACAACATCATGCAGAACGACCCATTACATGCAGGGAATACACTTGGAGCGATTTTCCCTGCAGTGGTGGCGATGACGCGTCCGCCGAACAAGCGGCTACGCCAGCATGCAGATGTCCCTTATATTCACGTGGCGTCCTCCAGGGTGGAAATGAAACAAGAGCTTTTTAAATGAAGGACAAGGTGTGTGTTGGTGTCGTCATAGGCATTGCCTCCCTTGAGCGCAGGAGTTGGAAGTTAGTGCCTGGGCCCTGCTGTGCGAAAACACTTCTTGAATTGGGGGATTTATTTGAAAATCGTCCGTTTCGATATATTCGGGTAATCAGATTGGTTGTAACCACAGCGGGAATATTGAGCGTTGCTGTAGACTGCTGAACTGGGATGTGGGACCATGTGTGAGCAATTGCAAGACGGAAGGCCAGGGTTTTCGGACGGGATTAAACTATTTGGAAACCCCCCCTCGGAGAAACCCCCCGAAAAACCCCTTCCGATCGGAGGGTCCCGCTTTGTCAGTGGGGACCGATCGGGCGGGGTTCCTCTGTTGGGGTCTCTAAGAGGGTGGGCCGCCCGTCCGCCACCGTGAGCAGACTCTGACCTCGCCGTCGATGTCAGGTTCCATCGCGAACGTGACTGACGCGTAGACCGCCGCCATTGATGACGGTGGCAGTGAAGGCTAAAACTAGATAGGTTAGTGCATTCTCAGAAATTCTTACAAATCTTTAGTTGTTATATAATTTTTTCCCTTTGGTTCTGAACCCAGTCGGCCATGCTGGCAAGAAAGGAACCCTTATGTATTATATCTTTCTACCTGCAATATGAAAGGTACAAAGGTTACATATAGCCTCTGGCTATTTAACCTTCGCTGCCGCCGTCGTCAACGGCGGCGGTCTGCGTGTCAGTCACGTTCGCGATGGACCTGACATTGACGGCGAGGTCAGAGTCTGCTCACGGTGGCGGATGGGCGGCCCACCCTCTTAGAGACCCCAACAGAGGAACCCCGCCCGATCGGACTCCGCTGACAAAGCGGGACCCTCCGATCGGAAGGGGTTTCTCGGGGGGTTTCTCCGAGTTTCCAAATAGCATCACCCGGACGGACGTAACGCCACACTCTTACATAATTGAAAGAAACATAAAATCGACCGCTTCTGTCTTTCGAGCCCTGCCAACCCCCATCCCCCACCCCAGTTCAAAACAAAGCGCAATTTATTCTGCAGACAAAGTTTCAGAGAAAGGGAGCTATTTGTCGGTTGCCAGATCTCCGGGCATGGGGCGTTCGAAACGTGCCTCGGGCAGAAGCGAGGTAACGTTGGCGGTCCAGGTGACGGCAAAGGAGTCACCTGTTGAGCTTAGCAAACCGAGAAAGGAGCATCTCAGGAGTCGACCCAGCGGGCGTGTCTAGCATATGTGGGGTTGGCCCTGGTCGATGCAGAGAAAGGCAGAGCACACGGGCGCAGTCAACTCTTTGATGAAGCGCAAGAGCACCATTGAGCTCCCTGATCAGGAGAGCACGTGGACTGAGAACGTGACGTGCAAGGAAGCTCCTTGGTGAGCGGGGAACATACGGACTTGCCCGACAGTCACATGGCCAGTCGGGAGAGCCCATTTTCGGCTTTGGCCGCTCTGGAGACCCCCCTTGCACGGGAGAGCGTGTTTGTAAACTCACCAGCGACAGTCGAAGACCGACGCCGAACGACTGGAGGTGTGGGTGGAGAGGAGGGGGAGTAGCTTGGCATCCGTTATCTACCGCCGCGGTTGTTCAGCCGCTGCAGCTGAATGTCGATACCGTTGCAACTTTGACTGCAAAGGGAATACCAACTTTCGACTCCAGCCTTCGTGTCGAGTCTTGCGTTAGAGGGTGTCTTAGCTGCCGATGCAGGAGTCGAAGCAGACAGATTGAGGGGGATGCCAGCTGCCGCGGGTTAGGATGAAATCTGAAGCCACAGGGCGTTGGCTTACTGTTCTGGGAAAAGGTTCTAACGTCGATGGTGACGGCTTTGCTTACGATTGACGTACGTTGGATAAAACTTCTATCTTAAGTTCTTTTTCTACACGGGTATCTTGCGACCTTTGGTTGCTAGCTTTCGAAATTTTGGTGTCGAGGTGGATGTATACCGCATCTTAGGGCAACCAAGGAAAGCATGGGCCAGGAGCTCCGGAGTCCAACGAAAAACTGGAAAGAAAGCATAGCACAGTCAGCACGATAGGCACCAGAGGAGTGTGCTAGGTCTTATTGGCGGTCGCATAAACAATGGTCATACTCCAGGGCCAGCCGCAAGCGCTTTTGTTGGTCAACACGAGCTTGGGATGCACCTGGACCCCCAAGTGAGCTCCGTAGTGTGATTTTGGAAGAGCACAGATCGCTGTTACCCTTAAGACCTCAGTTTCACAGTCCTGCATAATCAATGGAGAGTCGAACGAAACGGAGGATAGTGCTCAAATGAAAGATCACCTTGTCTACTCGGATACTCCAGCATACACGGAAAGATGCAGATAGCGAGTGTTGGCAGACCTCGACCCAATGGACGACCCAGAACCAGGGTCTGCGCCAGCTGCCCGGTTGACCTGACCCAAGAGCGGAAAATGATCGCTTTATGATAAGCCGAAACAGTACCGGCAAAGTGCTATTATTTTTATCTGTGGTGGTTTTACGCCCTGACTGTACAGACGACAGGCTTCCCACACGCGGGTGGGTTGTGGTACCTAGACAGAGGCGGTTCCCCCTCAAAAACAGGTCCTTCTGAAAGTGAGCAGCCAACCATGCCATGAGATAATAAGTCTAGATGGTATTTGTAACCATACAGTTCTCTTGTTCTTCCCATTGCCTGTTTCGATCACTCCGGGAACATGTTGCCTGCTTCCACCACGCACACCGCCATACAAAAATCCTGCTACACGATAATTGGGTACCGAAAGCGAGTTTATGTTGAGATGCCGATCTGGCCTGAGGCAAAACAGGAGTCCGTGTGCATGAAATGCGGAAACGGGGAATTTGCATGGAGTCGGAGAGGGTTGATAGCACAGCCGAGCTTCATCCGATCTTCTAAATAGCGTTTGTGCATGAAGGAAATATGCAGGATAGGTTAATACAGGACCAGATCTTCCATTCCTTTCATTAACGTCACTTACGCTGGGTGGTTGGGATGATCGTCTCCTCGAGCACCATGCGGCTCCCCAGTGCAGACCATTATTCATCATGATCAACAAGATCTGTGGAGAATGAGAGATCAAGTACCGTCATCAATGTAGAGTGGATAGACTTCACTCATCGAGGACATTTAAGCCGGCTGACTCTCAGAGCTCTGCGCTCCTCCTCAAGTTCTCCATCGCACCGTAAAGCTGGCACTTGCCCCCAAGGCGCGATTTCGCTGCTCTACCGCTACCCAGTTCGGGCCTATAATCGACTAGCGGACATTACCCGCAATCGCCTCGCAAAGAGCTGGCCGGTCCAAGATGGAAGATCTTCCACGAGGAAGGAGCCTGAGACGGTCCGATACTAGGTTGATTCCTCCCCTTTCCGAATACCATATCACATTGTATCAATGAGCGTAACGCCAGCCCCGCGGAGCAGGGTATTTTGGAGAGCGTGGACGTTAGACTAGAGAGCGAATTCACGTCATGGTGCTGAGCGTCTGAGGCCATGGAATTCAGATAACCCCACCCCCCACACCAAACTCTACATGTAACCTTTGCGTTTTCTCACCAGGTACACGTTCCTACGACCGCTGGGCCACACCCGTCGTATCAAACCTCCTGTACATTTGACTAAACCTGGTTCCCATAATTCGGCCCTCACTTGGAACTGGCTGATGTATGTGTGTGCTGTGTCGGTCGAACGGCGCATCGTACCCACCGTGGCGTGCTCTTGACCGAAAAGAGCGCTCCAGCTTCAGAGCTCGTATCAGGAGGGCAAGGCAACGACGACCCAAGGTTCATAGCCAGGAAGCGCTTCCCCATTTATTCTCAATCGGTGAGCTTAGAGTCAGAAACGGACATGGGGTAGCAAAATACGGGAGAAGCAGAGGCGTGAGAAGCACAATTGAAGAGCATCTCAAGTTCTTCCACCAGGGAACTTAGTCGAAAAAGTTGCTGTTCCACGGCCGTTTCCAAGAAGTGGATCACAAGTCGGCCCACGCGGCCGCGCAGTGGGTCAAATTGGGTATTCCCAATCCGAACAGCGCTAACGGGCTCAGAACACCGAAGGTATATACATACAGCCTGGCTTATTCGTTATCTCGCGAGTTTCACTCCTTAAACTATATAGCGCAGTGAGGTCCACAGGAAGCTTGTTCCCAAGCTGTGGGATGCAAAGGGAGCGATCAGGAAAGGGCGCCTCAAGTGAATTACCTTATTGGTGCTCCCGGGTCCCAGTAACATCGGGCTTGCCGTGGGCATTCGCCAATCAACACAAGCAAGCAAAGCCCAATCAACGCAAGCGAGCAAAGCTTAGCTTGTCATCCCTCATCGACTACCCGTCCACTGGGAGCCTCCATCATCTGTGGAAGATCTCCAAACCCCGGCGGCAGATCTAGAGCTTCCCGGATAAGGAAATTTTATCTATGCGACGACCAGATACACCGGCGCCCCACGTTCTACCTCCAAGGCGATGCTCGACCTTCACCGAATTTCACCGCCGTTCCTCGAAAGTAGATCCCAGATTATTTTGACGACCATGCTTCTCGTCTCTGGGTACATCTCCAGTTTCAAAGGGAGGCATAATTTACTTCTAAGCTGGCCCCAACCGCCGCCCAAGTGCCGACCACCGCTGCGGATGAATGTTCGTCAATCGATAGATCTTCGTTCAAGAAGGTCACGAAACGCACCTGTAGCAGGATTGGATCCACATCGGCAGGTCATGTAACGGCAGGCTGATCCAAAACGAGGCCGCGTTTAAGTCAGCACACGGGCCGGCTGGGTTCTGGTACAGGAATTGGATGGACAAAAGTTCTGTTCAACAACGATTCGACATTTTGGACACCTGTGCCACTTCTGCTTCCTTGGCAGGTTTTTGAAGCGCTTTATCTAGGGGCATTGCTCCAGAGGTCCACTAGAGAATAGCACCCAACAAGTCAGAAATCCTGCTCAATGTGATTTGGCACCGCACCGGAGATCGCTTTACCGCGTATTTGGCCGGCAACAAAGCAAATCGCATGTTCTCGATTTCTACGCCCCCATGTGACTGGCATCCATATCAACCATGCAACCCCTGATGTACCCACAGTTGCATGGGATCTCGTGCTTTGGTGTCCATAGAGTAATGTAATAGGTCGTGATGGTAGAGGTACGGCAGTGAGCTGGGGTACGTACCCCAGGCCAGAAGGCTTGCTCAAGTGGCGGAGGTGAGCACACCCTAATCGAAGGGTGGGAATGACCTTGAGGACACGTTCGGCCGGTGAAATCAGCAGAGAAGAAATGACCCCGATCCCGCCCAATTTACACGTTCTGAAGAACCTCTTTGCAGCATAGCAGTTACATAGAATTTATTGTTTACATAAATGAGTGGGCTTTGCTCTCGCAAACCAAGGTCCTAGCTACTATGTGACGAATGTGGACGGTACCTCTCACCTACACTTGACAACCACCTAGTGCTGGGCAAAGCTGGCTGCGCTGAGCTTGGGGAAGCTTAAGTCTGACCTAGCTGTGGGCTCAGGTTAAGCTCTGTCAGTAGAGCTCAGCCTGAGCCGGGCCCATTAAGCTTGGCTCGAGGCCAGTGTACTACCAAAACAGGAAATACCCAGTCCTCCGTGACGGGACCAACCCTCAAAGGGAAAGTCCCTGAAACCTTTGATAGGCTCGATTTCAGCAAGCGGGTTCGGGCAAGCTGGCACTCTGGGTTCGGGTTCGGGCCCGGGATCTGAGCTGGCCTGAGCTTGGGCTGGCCCGAACCTGAGGCCCGCTCTGGCACAACACTACAACCACTGGCCCTCACGGGTTCTACCTGAGCTCTCATAAGGATCTATAATTCATGCCCGAGAAGTTCAAAATGATAGCCCAATGGCGCTCATAGCTGCAGACGAAGGATTCTAAAAGGGAGACCCTCAGCAGTTGCCAGATCTCGGTAGGGAAGGCCTCCGAATGTAGCTCAGGTAGAATTGGTATCCACATTGGCAGCGCATAAGATGGCAGCCTAATCGTCTACTTTGCGTAGCAAAACAAGAATGGTGGCCACAGAGGAAAACGTGTTTTCCTGATGTGCGGATTGTCATCGTTGCCGTCGATCGGCAGGTCAGGGTCCACAACGACACCCCCTTGAAAGGCTTGTGCCGGAACCTTGGAGATCGTGGTGGCTGAAGTTTTCTTTCCAGTTCCGCTCTGCTTTTTGTCTTACTAGGATCTGCTGATCTCACAGATGTTGAACAAACACAATTGCTCGCCGCACTACGAGGACAATTATGAGATGTCCACGCGCGAATCACTGGTACTGGCCAGCAAGGATTGGCGACCCTTTCGCGATATACAGAAATATAAGCCATTTGCATCATCATACTCTGCTAAGAAATTGTCTGCAAAAGGGGAGCTAAGCTACATATACGACTTGTAGCAATATGCGAGGCAGCGAGACTTTAAATCTACCTGGTCTGTGTCTTATACTAAACGCAAGACTTACAAATTTCCGTAACAGGATCATAGAGTCATGGCTTTACATAGATTCTAAAGTTCCCATGGAGGCTGAATTCATGGCTCGCTTTTGAGGGTGTGTCATTGTGGACCTTGACCTGCCGATCGACAGCAACGATGACAATCCGCACTCCCTCGATCTGTAGGTTCATTATACTAGCTCTTTCATCTTTATACACTATAATCACTAACTAAATGCAGCTTTCACGGATTTTAGATGAAATGTAAGCGTAAGACGAGTGAAGTGAAGTGACCAGGGTCGGGAGTCGAAATCGAACTCTTCCACGGCCTGCTGGCTTCCGCACTCCCCACCCGGTCCTCGTTTCCAATAGATAGAATGTGAAAGCAGCTTGAGTTTTCAGCCGGCCAAGGGTTCACCGCGACTGTGGCATTATCGGTTGTAAGAATGTGGTGTTACTGCAAAGACCTTATATCGCACGTTGGTTTCCGTCTTACTCACCACCTTCTCCCTGTCTCAGTTCAGCACTACTCGCCAGCAACGCTCGATATCAGTACTGCAATTGGTTACGCTTAATGCCCCCCAAATATGGAAATGGAGGTTTTCCAAATTTGCCCCAAATCAAAAAGTTTTTGCACAGCAAGGCCCAGGCACCGTCCAACGAGGACGATCAAAGGGGCAATGCCTATGACGACGCCAACAGCGCACATTTTGCACTGGAAACCTCTCGGTCTGCTGTAGCTTGGAGCTTCCATGGCCCTACCAAACTAGTACTCCCAAGGAAGGAAGACCACCTAGCTCAATTTCATCTTCGAAATTTCCCGAACGAATACGAATAATAACAGTGGCATAAGTAACGGACATCGCTCGGTACAATATGCTTATGTATATGTACACCCACGATACTGTCAAGTGATCCTCAGGGACCTGTCAAACCCTCCAAAAGGCCAGATGTTCATACACACCAAAGCTAGTTTTGAAACCCTCGACAGAATAATACCCTAGATGACCTCGAATTTATTAGCTGCATGCGAAGTGCCGGTGTCCCTGACTCATAGTGAAGACACCACCACACACCCTGCCAGTCTGTGTTCGTGTGTTTTCGGATGCTGGATGAATATTAAGGGCCCGCGGACAGAACTCGGTAGTAGCATGGCTTGATCGCCCAAGAAGGAGTGGTCGCTAGGCTCGTTCCCACCGTTTCTTCGTCTTGATTGACTCAGAATTCAAACCCCGCCCCCATACATTCTCAAGCTGGACTTAGAAAAAAAACACTTCACGCCACACCCTCTCAGTGAACGCGTCCGCCGCATCGCCTCCTCAGCTTATTTCTTGTTTAGAAACAATCTACGTACACCCTGCATCTGCTGCATGCCCTACTCCCTCCCGCTCTTCTGGTCACAATAATTTAGAGGCCGGCCTCTCATCTGAACCCAAATAGCTCTCGCTGACGTGATAAAGAATATGCTACCGATTTCTACTAGTATCGTAGATACATTTGCAGTGTATTTCGGCGGTGCTGGTCAAAACGTGCACCGGATTTGGGTGAGCGCTCGTTCCGCTGGTTGGGGGGGGGGAGACGTTGAATTTTTCTAAGTCCAGCTTGAGAATGTATGCGGACGGGGTTTGAATCCAGGGTCCTAATTGAGACCCGACCGTTGGGTCGTTCGGGCAGAGCTCGGAGATAAGATCGGCAAGCGAGTGGTCGCCTCTGACTTGTGTGAAGACGCAACCACTTGACTCTCTCAGGGGCTTGCAGCTATCCCGCTCCGAAATCTGGGCTTTGTCTGCTTTGCTAGCATAATTTTGCTAAACGAATATTTCGATATATTCGCTTCACATTCCACGCAACGGGATGTGCGTTGCCGTCATCACTGTGGGCTGCTTTCCATTGTGGTTCAACAGGACAAAAACACGACAGAGACGCTCTACTTCAATATCTCCAAATATACTACATACAGTATTCCTAGGAGACGAGGTGTTGGACCATGATAGAAGCAGCGGCAACAAAACTAACACTAAGCAACTCGCATAGCATTGACTGTCACTCTAGCGTCGAATAAGACAAGGTTTTGTGTTGGTCTGCCTAAAAATTTCATGTTAGAATCGCCTCTCCAATGGGGTTTCTCCGTAAGGGGTTTCTCAATAGAAAACACCGGCCAATGGTGCCTCTTGTTCCAGAATCATTGTTCAAAGATGTTCTAATCACGAGGTGGATTCTTCTATTGTGACCCATTGATAGATCTTCCCAATAGAATGACGGCCCGCAAACAAATCTTTGTTCTCTACCCATAAGATTGGCTCCCTTTCAGAGCCTGCAAGAATTGAATTTAGTTTGGTAGCTCTTGGAACAGGTTGCAGAGGACAAAGGGGGTCTAGGCCAGGTTTTCCTCGATCAGTTGACAAACCGCCATGCCCATCTGCGAAGCGTCATCGACGGCCTTCTATCCTTGCGGGTCGTCCAATGGCGCCAACTACTCAACTACCTCCAATTCACCCCTGAATAGGCACATGGTCAACTCTTCCCTGCCTAGACTAATAAGCAAGCTAATATTGTGAAAATCTAGGCGAATCTAACCAAGGATAGTTCATGACCAAGTTGACTTCCTGTCATGTTTCCATTCGTCAGCAGAGCTCGCTAACAGTGCAGGTTCCCATCTCAATCCTGCTACGATTCTCGCTTGGCCCCTACGCCTAGTGCATGGACACCTGCGTCTCCCGATTAATTCACTATGGCGACGTTGGCAAGATGAGGGGAGAGGGGTCGGTCGTTACTTACTTTTATCAAGCGAAGGCGCGAATTACGGTTCTCCCCACACCTTAAGCTGGTGAACGACTTGTGACTTGCTACTCTGCTCCATCTCCTGTCCGCCCTATCAACGTTTACTTGCTTTTGCCTTAAGAATCACTATCAGCGCCGAATGGATTAAAAGGTTTACAGCTCTTTTCACCAAACCTTTCCACGGTTGGTTTTCACCTAAACTCCCACCTCCCCACCACTCCCTCGCCGCGCGAGCCATATCTCCAGCCACACGCGTGCCAGAGCCTCCAGGCTTTCCCTCGGCCCTCAACGCCAATTTCCTCTAGGTCCGAGACGGGTTCCATAAGGTGTAGCAGGTGTGAGTGCAATACCTTGTTGCAAATGAATGAATTGCATCGCTGACTGACCTCACTATGGACCTTCACAACCGTCTCAGGGAGCCTAGAATGACCATAGGACAAGAGCCTTCCTCTGATATGTGCTGGGCGGTTATTCGGATGGTTCTAGAGGAAGTTCCGATCGATTTGATCATGCAATATACGGATCTCTGCCTCAAGACCATCAGCAAAATCCAGCAGCGCTACTATGACACCGGAGACCCGGCACCAGGCAAGCGACCGAAGAATACAGGGAATCGAGGGTGTATGTTGGGTGTTACAGAGCTGAAGGTGTGTGTAGAGCACTATTTCAAAGGCAGTCATCATCCGTTGACCTGACTTTTCCCGACAGTTCATCCGCACGAGCCTAGAGCGTCAGCCCGACATCCAGCTTCAAGGGCTAGCTGAAAGTCTCCGGGAGTTCTGCGGAATCGATGCGTCTGAGGTCTCGGTTTGGCGAGCTTTGAGAAAGATGGGATACACTAGAAAGAAGGTTCGTTCTTCAGCAAAAGGATGGCAGACTACTCAAATGATCCTCCTCCCACAGATAATGCGGTTAGCCATCGAGCGGAATGAGCTTTTTCGGGATCGCTTCATTCTAACTATTGGTCAGT
>KN823266.1:0-32806 GCA_000827465.1 Tulasnella calospora MUT 4182
ACCACAACCATTAACCGTGGTACCGAGAGGGAGGAAGCCCACCTTCTTCCTCCACTTCCCCAGTCCTCCTATCGAACGGATCAAGATGTAAGTGCATGAGTTTGCTGTTCTGATCTCTTCATGCCTGACGACCTGCGGCTCCCTCGCTGTATAAAGCTTTGGCTGGATATTACCGAAAACGTTCAGCAAGGTCAGAATACTGTGGAATTAAAGCGAATGATGTTAATCGGAGGTCTGGCTGGATTTACATTTGAGGTCAAGCTGATCCCTCCATGATGCACAGAGCCATTCAGGTGTTATTTGGTTGCTTAGTTATTCCACGTACTTTCTATCCTCACAGACGATTGAAACAAGTGTCAAAGTTATCAGATACACCAGGGAGCCAGGGAGCCCCTAAATCCTTCAAGCTCTTCTGTACGCGTCCGCGCGAGATAGATACTTTGCGAAAGATGTCGTTGATATGTCTAGCGTAGTGATCAATTGACTATGAGACTCGGATGGAACCACTGGGAGAGAGGGGAAAACCTCATGTAAGGTATCCTAGGGGAGCTCGAGTCGGCTGGAGTTGCTCTAGTTCGGCTGCCTCGTGGCTCGGCCGTGTCGGTAGCCGAATATTAGTCTATCCTGCGATCGATTTTCCGTGCTCCATCAAAAAAAAAACATCTGGAGCTCTTTTGTATGGCTCACGCATCTAATGCAGCAACCGCGAGTCGCGACGAGTAAATGGTGCGTTCTTGTGCATGATACCGCTTGCCAAATCGAATGATTGATCTAACACACATGGTCCAGAGACCATGGCAACTACTGTAGACCCTGAGGAGTTCACCAGTGGAATGACTCAATATGTCTATAACTTTGCAAATAACGAACCTTCTTCAATTCAGCGTCAACATTGAGCACTTTCCAACTGGTTGCTGAAACCTCTGAATTACACTACGTTTTTCAGTTTCAGAGTGTCTTCGATCTTTCATTGTTGTCGGAGTCGCTGCCAATAGCAGAAAAGAAGAGGGGAAGGGCGAGGCGAGGCCCTGAGGTGTTTGGAGCGACAGGTATTGAGTGAGGTCTTGCGCACTACCCTTTGGCGTACTGCATTAAAACTACAAAAGAATCTCCCCCTGAAAAACCGTCATAACGACGGCTAGATCGCCTTCCCACAGATGAATCCTCGGTTTCCCCCAGACGATGAGGCGATAGATCGAATAAGGAGGGCGAGATCCGGTCGCTTCCAAGGCCCACTGTCCCACCCGAAACCGACCATTTGCAACGCTGCGCATCTCAATGACCAAGTTCAAAATTTATATCGATAAAACTCTGATCCATTGCTTTGAACAACACGGACTTAGCAGACGTTCAAGCTAGGTTTCCCTACGATTGGACTAGGTGCACTGGACACTCCACCCCAATTTAGGGAAGCGGTGAAGGATGCAAAGTAAATATATTCCCGCCTTAATACATAGGACGTCCCCCACCCTCTCGGATCATCACTCCCATGCAAAGGTATTCTCTTGGCGGAAGCTCAGCCGCGTCAGCAGCTAGTGAGAAGTATCGGTGCCGTGGAGTGGAGCGCTGCGGCCGGCAACGGGAATCGCCACCAAGAGAAATTGACGACGGAAATACCAACTACAGAATCACTTCAGGAAGGCCCGATAATAGCGGGCGGAGGCCTGCAAGAGCGGTTCGTGCGGTACGCAGAGCCACCCTCGGCGAGGTTAGAAGGCTCACCACATGCACGACCACGGAACATAACGTTATTGTGGTGTGAGAAGATCACACTGCGAACGCGTTCAGATTCAAAAATAGGAGATATTGCACTAAAATAGGCCAATATAAATCTACCAAACGAGCTAGGATCCATTGTTTAGCGGACATTCTTTTGATGGCCCTTTAGGATTACAGATCGACTGTCAACAAAGATCGCAAGGTTCCTTGCAATGGTTTTGGCCCAATATCGTACCAGACACCCAGCCTAACCAATTTTATCAGTCGTTTTCTTCCGGAGCCGGAAGGTCTTCTACTGGCTCCCGTTGCTTCTCTATTAACTGTCCTAAGAGGTGGGGTGCAAACCCTCTTGCATTTTGATCATCGATTCGGAATGTCCACAGTCGGTTTTGTGGATCAACAACGGTCTCCAAAAGTGGACAGGCGATCCTAAATTCCACTACAGACTGTGTTTCCACTTCAAAGATCCCTGCGTTGTCGCGGTCGAGCGTCTCGAATCGGACCTCCGCATTTCGAAGGGACGGAAGAACAGAAACGTTTTCGGCAATCTACGAGTATTAAAACAGATTCTTGAGTATAACGAACCTCGGAAGCAAGAAGCATCATACCATGTTGAAGTAATATTTCGCTGGGTTCACTTCTTTTACGCTTGTAAGGGAGTTGATTGTGACCGATAGTTGCTCTGTATTCGGAAACAGTGAAAAAACCTTGTCCAGGTTCTTCCAGAACCATTGATGATCACGAGAGTAATACCAGACTCGAATAGTGAAGCGACGGATCGAGAGCCTGGCCGCTGCAGATTTGGCTTCCATTTCGGAGAATAATCGATCATTCCAGTCCGCAATCACTAGGTTCAGGCTTTCGAGCTGAGCGGCTACCGGAAGAAATGCCATGGCGACCTCGGGAGGAGCATGTAAAGATCTAAGATTGGGAATGTCGGAAGTTCGGAGACTGGCTTGGAGACTCGATGCGGTCTGGAAGGTGATGGATGTGTCTGGTAAGTTGAACTCCTCCAGTGACGGCTGTGCCTGCAGGAGCCTCCGGATTTCGTCGCCTAGATCTCCATTCCAGTCGTCTCCAATCATTCTCCCTGGCCCATTTACCGTCATGATGCAAATATAACGGGTGTGTGGGTCGTTCAGCCATGGTAGGTCTAACCGGACCAACTTCATCTTAAAAATGATCTCGCGGAGTGCTTCCTTGTCCGGTCCCCATATCCAATCCCCGACTCCAGGGAGGCCCAAGGATTGAATATTTTTGGCGAGCAGCAAGGCTGCCAGAGCGTCCGGTTGGGGGGCCGAAGGGACTTGGCCAGGGGGATGTGGTCTACGATGCAGCCAGCTCAAGTCGATTTTGAGATCCCGAATGAGGAGGGCTAAGTCTGGCCGCAGGAGCAAAGTCTGGATAAGACGAAAGGACCTGCGGGGGTGTCTGGAGAGCGAAATGCTTTGGTACATCCCTTTCTCGCAAATTAACCGAAGCGATCGGTTGACCAGGAGGTTCCGGATCGCGCCGATCGAGAGGAAGGAAGTGACCCGGAGTAGCAGCTCATTCGGCAAGCCGAGTATGTTGCCGGTTTCAGAGCGTGCTGACTCGTAGAGAGCGTCTCCTAACTCAAGCTATGAGTAAACTGGTCAATAGTATGCTAGTCAAATCTAGTGGAGTAGGAAGCTTACCTTGGTCGTTTGCGCTGGAGATTGCATCAGGGTTGGAGAGGACGTGTTGAATCGCAGCCAACACAAATGTATTGGGATCTCTATATAGCTTTTCTCCTGCCTAGGAACGATCAGGCCCCAAGGAGGGTCACAATGAGGCGTGGGCCTCATTGCTGTGTACGCTTAGCACACCTGGTTCTTAGAATGCCGTTTCTGTCATGGCTGTGCTCTATGTCGAAGGCCTCGATTGGCAGTCTTATCTTCCATCCGTTGGGTGAGGAAGGCATGGTCAACTACACGAGGTGAAGGTTCAAGGTTTGCCCAAGCTCCGGTTGCTTTCTTCGTTTCAACACACCCGGAGCTTGAGACAGAACGGCACGCCAATCGGTCCATGGAGCACTGTGAGAGCACGATCGGCGATTTAAAAATAATAATGAGAAATCCTTCAGATATAGACCTATGGGGAACAGCGACTTTGTAAGCCCTAAGTGTGTTCTCCGAATTACATAGGGGAGAAACCGGTCAGGAAATATGAGGAAAGCAGACAAAGAACATGGACGCGCTTGCCCCATTAGGAAGGTCAGATACGCCATTAGGCAGGTGCCTTCCTCTTTGTTTCGTGCTGTCCTCATGTTTTCCAGCCGAACATGGCGGTTTCCCACCTATGTTAGACTAACTCGTGTGAGTCTCCAGCTCCACCGGAAATACTCGGTGTCGAAAACACCCCCGAGTTTATCGACCATCAACCTCCGCTTGGGGCAACATCAGTAACGCCCATGGAAGGAGTTTCTGTTAGCCGAGGGTGTCAGCGGCGCATAGAGAGTGTCAGCGACGGCAGGAAACCGCTAAAGGACTGTAGCTGCTGTGAGGGTCATTAGGAGCGCGACGGTACCAACAGAATAGTGGACAGGTGTTGGGACAATTTGACACCACTTCAGGAACTCCGGATGATTAGCTGGAACGAAGTACTGTAATATATGCTCCAGGGCGGTGCGTCCGTTACTTAGGGCTTACTTGAGCGAGGTGTGTAATTCGAAGGCTCAGGACGGCGTCACGATACTGGTGCAGTGTCTTACTCTATGTAACGCGTTTGGATTCGGGAGAAATGAATTCGCAACCAGAATAAACCAAGTGAGAAAACGATTCAAGGTTCATCGATTGCAGGCTACCCATTAATGATTGTTTACGCTAAAGGATCGAACGTGCACATAAATGGCCAGTTCCTTACAGTAGCCAAAAAGCAGCAGCGTACCGGATTCCCGCTGAATCAATGTTATGAGTTGCTTCCTTATGGGGCTGGAAGGTCCTTCACAGGCGCAGGACGCTCCCTTGTCAGGGGCCCGACGAGCCAGGCTTCAAAGTCTCCTGAACCTTGATGGTTATTTCGGAAGCTCCATAAGCGTTTTGCCGGATCAACCACGGTCTCCAGCGTTGGACAGGCGGTTTTATATTCCACCAACGAATCTGTTCCCACCTCAAAAATACCCGGAGTCTCCGGGTAGAGGGTCTCGAACTTCACCTCAATATGCCGGAGTGAGGGGAGCTCATAAATATTGTTCCCAACCTGTTGAATTCGAAACATGAAATAAATGTCGGAATCTACCAGACCCATTAGACTCATACCTTCTCAAAGAAATAGCTTGCAGGCTCCACATCTGTTGCGGTCGTGAGGGAATTGATTGCGACCGATAGCTCCTCCGTCTTGGGGAACAATGCAAAGACCTTGGCCAGGTTGCTCCAAAACCATTCATTGGAGTACCAAACCCGGATAGTGAAGTGACGAACCGCCAGCTTGATTGCTGTCGATTTGGTTTCCATGTTGGAGAGCAATCGGTCATCCCAGTCCTCGATCCTGAGGTTCAGGCTTTCGAGCCGATTAGCTACCGGAAGGAACGCCATAGCGAGATGCGGACTAGCTTGGAATGATTTGAGGCTGGGGACATCCGAATGCTTGAGCTTATCTCTGAGACTCGCTGATGTCTTGTATGTGATCGACGAATCTGAGAACTTAAATTCCTCCAGCAACGGCTGTGCTTGCAACAGCTTCCGAATCTCGTCGCCTAGGTCTCCGTTCCAGTCGTCCTCGATGTCCGAATCGCCAGGCCACACGCAAGCATACTCCGTGTGTGGGTAGCGTATCAGGGGTACATCCAACCGGATTAGTTTCATCTTGAAAATAGTTTCGCGAAGTTTTGCGATCTCTGGCTCCCATATCCAACTTGCGACTCCCGCTAGACTGAGGGAGTTTAGATTTTTGGCCAAAGATAGCGCCACTAGACCGTCTGGTTGGATCGTTGATGGGACTTGGTTTTGAGGGAATAGTCCCGGGAACAGCCAGCTGAAGTCGATTTCCAGATGCCGGACGAGCAGGGCCAGGTCTGGCCGGTGGAGGAACGTTTCAAGAAGGCGGATTGATCTGCGAGGGTATCTGGGGAGAGAAATGCTTCGATACAAGCCTTGCTCGCAGACTGATCGGAGGGACCGGTTGACCATCAGGTTTGGAATAGAGACCGTGGAGAGGAGGGTGATGACCCGCAACAGGAGCTCATTGGGCAAGCTGAGAATGGTGCGGCTTTGGAACTGCGTCGGTTTACCAACTTCTGGTTCCAAACTGAGCTAAGGTTTGAAAAGGATATTAACACTCCCGCAAGTCTTCGAAGGGAGGGAAGCTGACCTTGGTCGTCTGCGCTGGAGACGGCATCACCTTTTGCGAGGGCAAGAGACGCACCACAAGGAAGGGGCGATGGTTGATGAAGTGCTTATGACCCATCCCGCGCCTGTGATACTTCTTCCACGGACTCTTGCGGTGGGACCTCAGTGCTGTGCAAGGTTGGTCCACGTGGTCAGTTCAAATGCCGTTTTTTTTCATAACTTCGCCGGTGCAAGTGGATCCGATTGAAGTCTGGTTTTTCCTTATGAAAATATCCCTCTATAGATGGGGATGGACGATAAAAGCGTGGTCGAAGTGTGGAGTGTCAAGCCGAAGTTGGGCTGTTGGACTGGGTTCTGTTTGTTTGCTGACTCACCCCTCGTTAATGATGAGAGCTCAAACGAACTCTTAATTAACAAGTTACTGTCAAAGAGAGAAGAATGAGCGAACTCTTGCTCACAAACCCTGTCACGCCCACATTTCGATAGCACAATTATAGGAAGAAGATCACGAAGTAAGCACACTCACGCATGTATAGACTCTCGCCCGCCTTCTCCAAGCTTTTGCTAACAAAGACTCTCCAATAATTGTACTCTGACGGAGGAACAATGGTTTTCCTTTGAGACGTATTTACAGCGGCGGGGCCTTGGTGCGCGAGCTCGGCATGTGCCTAGCTCTTAGCTCAAGGAATCAATGATTGAGCTAATATATACATGGAGGTTTGGAAATGAGTCAAGGTCCATGAAGGCTTTGAGATGGGGGTCGTTTGAGCTGAGAACATGAATTTTCTATTTCTTGCGGGTAGGTTGGGAACAAGGTGAACGATATACCCACCTAGACCCCGCGGTGGATTGCTTCTTCCGGAGCCGACAGGTCTTTCCCTAGATTCAAACGTTCCTCCATCAACGGTCCGACGAGGTGGGCTACAAACCCCGCTAAAACTTGACCATCAGGTCGGAAGGTCCACAAACGCCTTTCTGGATCAACAACGGTCTCCAACATTGGACAGGCGGCCTTGCAGTCTATCATGGGTTGTATTTCTACTTCGCGAGTCCCCGGAGTTTGAGGGTAGGGGGTCTCGAACTTCACTTCGAGGCTCCGAAGTGAGGGAAGAACATAAACGCTGTCGCGAACCTATTAAGTTCAGAGCATGGCATAAGCAGAAGGACCAAAATTGAACATCATATCCCTACCTTTCTGAAGAAGTAATTTGCTGGCTCCACGCCCTCGCGAGTTGTGAGGGAGTTGATTGTGACCGAGAGTTCCTCCGTACCCGGAAAAAGTGAGAAGACCATGGCCAAGTTGTTCCAAAGCCATTTATCGGAATACCGGACCCTAATGGTGAAACGGCGAATGGAGAGCTTGATCGTTGCCGAGTTGTTTTCCATCTCGGAGAGCAAGGTATTATCCCAGTCTCTGATCATGAGGTCTAAGCTTTCGAGCTGAGGAGCTACCTGAAGGAACGCCATGGCTACCTCCGGAACAGCTTGTAAAGATTTGAGACGGGGAACATCCGAGGTCTTGAGGGTAGCTTGGAGGCTTTCCACTGTTGTGTCCGAAATTTGCGAATCTGACAACTTGAATTCCTCAAGCAGCGGCTGCGCTTGCAGCAGGTTACGAATCTCGTTGCCGAGGTCTCCGCCCCAGTTGCCTTCGCCTCCGGCCGCCTGTTCCTCGCCGTCCGAGTCTTCATAAATCACGCATTCGTATTCATTGTGTGGGTCGTCTATCACGGGTACTTCTAACCTGACCAGCTTCATCTTGAAAATAGCTTCCCGAAATTTTGCCATATCTGGTTCCCAGATCCAATCCGCGACTCCCGCTAGACTGAGCGATTGTAGGTTTTGGGCTAGACATAATGCTTCCAAACCGTCTGGATGAAGAACAGAAGGGATTTGGCTGGGCAGGAATAGTCCAGGATACCGCCAGCTGAAGTTGATTTCAAGATGATGGACGAGAAGGGCCAGGTCGGGCCGGAGAAGGAAGGTTTCGAGAAGGCGGATTGATCTGCGCGGGTGCCTGGGAAGAGAAATGTAGCGATACAAGCCTTGCTCGCAGACTGATTGGAGGGACCGGTTGACCATGAGGTTCGGGATCGAGGTTGTGGGGAGCAAGGAGACGACTCGCAACAGCAACTCATTTGGAAGGTCAAGAACGTTCCTGTTTTGGAGCTGTGCTGGCTGATCAATTACTTGCTCCGGTTCGAACTATGGGTGGCGATGGGAATTAGTATGTTCACAAGATCTCCGAAAAGCATGCGGCTGACCTTCGCTGTTTGCATCGCTCTTTACGACGGTGAGAGGGACTGCAGGAAGTAGGACGGTGATTTAGTGAGCCGTATAAATCAGTTCTGCTGCGACGACGGGCGGTATGCGGTGGTTGATTACCGCCAGGTCCCTCCTCAGTTCTACGCGGGATGTAGAATACCGCGGGGCATGCGGCATGCGGTTGATGATTACCGCCTTATTAGTTCGACGCGGGAACCTCATTGCAGCTTGACGCAAGCCACACATGTCCAGTGCGAATGCCGTTTTGCCATTTTCCCGTCACCGCGAGCGAGTTCAATTTCCTGTTCTGCGATAGCCATGCACAAGGAGCGGGGAGAGTTTGAACAAGGGTTCGTTTGTTTGCTGACTCATCTCGGCTGGTTCCACGTTTCAAGTTGTTTCCACTGTAGAGCCGTCTGCCATTACTCCGCCGGCACAAGTGAATTCGGTTGACTTCGGGCTTCAGGACTCGTAATGTAAAAAAAGTCTACACAGACGGGCCGGAGAAGAAGTGGGTGGTCGAAGTGTTCGTGTTTGCTGACTCAGCCATACTCGTGCCTGACGAAAACGGCTTCGCTTGCCATCACGCGAGCGTGGCTCTGTGCTCAGGATCCTGGCTGGCAATGTAGGGTGAAAGCACTCAGGATCACTGAAAAGAAATGGGGACCTACTGTTCTATGACCGTGTGTCCTTTCTTCATAGACCAAAGTACTGTAGTATAGGCACCAAAGCCGTGCTTCCGTTACTTAGGGTTGACTTGAGCGAGGTGTGTAATTCGAAGGCTTAGAACGGCGTCGCGACATCGGTGCGGCGCCCTCCTCTAACGCGTTTGGATTCGGGGGAAATGAATTCGCACCAAAGTAAGTAACAAGAATTAGAAAACCACTCAAGGTTCATTGATTACAGGCACCCCATTGATGACGGTTTAGGCTGAAGGATCGACCACGCACATAAATGGCCAGTTTCCATGCAGTGAAAAAAAAAAGACAGCAGCGTACCAGATTCCCCCTAAGCCAACGTTATGAGTTGCTTCCTTCTGGGGCTGGAAGGTCCTTCCCTGCTCCAGACGCTCCCGTATCAGCGGCCCGACGAGCCAGGGTTCAAAGTCTCCTGAACCTTGATGGTTATATCGGAAGGTCCATAAGCGTTTTGCCGGATCAACAACGGTCTCCAGCGTTGGACAGGCGGTTTTATATTCCACCAATGAATGTTTTCCCACCTCTAGAATTTTTGGGGTCTCCGGGTAACGGGTCTGGAACTGTACCTCAAAATGCCGGATTGAAGGGAGGGCGTAAATATTGGTGCCAACCTGTTGTATTGTTAACATGAATGAATGTTGGGGAATACAAGACGCATCAGAAGCGTACCTTCTCGAAGAAATGCTTCACGGGTTCCACATGGTTGATTGCGACCAATAGCTCCTCGGTCTTGGGGAACAATGCAAAGATCTTGACCAAGTTGTTCCAAAGCCATTGATCGGAGTACTGAACCTGAATAGTGAAGTAACGAACGAAGGGCTTGATTGATGCCGATTTAGTTTCCATGTCGGAGAGGAATCCGTCGTCCCAGTCTGTGTCGATCACGAGGTTCAGTCGTTCGAGTCGGTCAGCTACTAAAAAGAACGCCATAGCGAGCAGCGGAGTAGCTTGTGATGATTTGAGTCTGGGGACATCCGCGTGCTTTAGCCTGAGACTGGCTGACGTCTTGTATGAGATCGACGGGTCTGATAATCTGAATTCCTCCAGCAACGGCTGTGCTTGCAACAGCTTCCGGATCTCGTCGCTTAGGTCTCCGTCCCAGTCGACCTCGTCACCAGGCCACACGCAAGCTTCCTCTATGTGTGGGTCGTATAGAAAAGGGACTTGGAGTCGGACCAGCTTCATCTTGAACATAGCTTCGCGAAGTTTTGCCATCTCTGGCTCCCATATCCAACTTGCGACTCCCGCTAGACTGAGTGAGTTCAGATTTTTGGCCAAAGATAACACCACCAGACCGTCTGGCTGAAGGACAGATGGGATCTGGCTTTCGGGGAATAGTTCGGAATCCCGCCAGCTTAAGTTGATTCCGAGGTGTCGTACGAGGAGGGCCAAGTCCGGTTGGAGGAGGAAGGTTTCGAAAAGGCAAATGGATCTGCGAGGATGTTCGGATAGTGAAATGCTTTGATACAAGCCTTGCTCGCAGACTGGTCGGAGGGACCGGCTGACTATAAGGTTCCGGATCGAACCCGCGGAGAGGAAGGAGATGATCCGCAATAGCAGCTCGGTTGGAACGCCAAGAACGTTCCACTTTTCAAACTGTGCTGGCCGATCAACTACTTGTTCAGGTTTGAAGTACGGATGGCGATGGAAATCAGTACGTTCGCAAGATCTCCGAAGAGCAGCCGTCTGACCTTCGCCGTTTGTACCGTGGATTGCATCAGTGACGGGGGACCGCAGGTAGGGAGATGGTGATTTGGTAAACCGTATATAACCGTTCTACTGCGACAGCGGTTCTTCGGAGGGGAGGTCACGATGAGGTGGGGACCTCATTGCTGTGCAGCTCCGAGGATGCACGTGGGCAGCCGTAATATCGTTTCTCTGCCGGCGCAAGTGAATTCGGTGGGCTTCGGGCTTTCAGTGATCGTGCTGTAAGAAATATCTCTACAGGTGGACCGGAGAGGAAGTGGGTGGTCGAAGTGTGAAGCGTCAAGACGAAAGCTGGGTTTTGTCTATTTGCTGACTCGGCCTCACTCCACGCGAGGAGCCGTGGCTCTGTGCTCAGGATCGTAGCTGATGAAAGCGCTTAGGATACTGAACAAAAATTGTCTGGACCTACTGTTCTATGATCGTAGGTCCTTTCTTCAAGGTATTGAGGTCAGACATTGTGATATACGGTCACACCTGCATCTTAAAGTTCCACGCCCTCAACCCTCTCCTGAAGCAGCATTAGTAACGCCCATCAAAGGAGTTCTTATTGGCCGAGGGGGGTCAGCGGCGTGTAGAGAATGTTAGCGACGGCAAAAAAAAACAAAACAATTGGAGCGCTGTAGCTACTCGGCGGGTCATTGGAACCGCCACTGACTGGATATTATAGAGAGATTAACACAATTTAAAACCATTTCAGGAATTCCGGATGATGAGCTAGAGAGAAGTATTATAATATTGGCTCCAGGGCGATGCGTCCGTTATTTTGGGCTTACTTGAGCGAGGTGTGTAATTCGAAGGCTGAGGACGGCGTCATGATCAGCACATTGGTGCGGTGCCCTCTAACGCGCTTGGATTCGGGAGAAATAAATTTGCACCAAAATAAACCAAGAGTAGTCAGAAAACGATTCAAACTGTATCGATTACAGGCTACGCCGTTGATGGCTGTCTAGGTTGAAGCATCGATGATCGAACGTCACTTAAGTGGCGAGTTTCCAGCAGCAGCATACCAGACTCCCGCTGAGCAGTTGGTTCCTTCTGGAGCTGGAAGGTCCTTCACGGGTTCCAGACTCTCCCTTAACAGCGATCCGACGAACCGAGGTTCAAAGTCTCCTGGACATTGATGGTTATATCGGAAGGCCCATAAGCGCTTTGCCGGATCAACAACGGTCTCCAGCGTAGGACAGGCGGTTTTATACTCCACCAACGAATCTGTTCCCACCTCAAGAATCTTCGAAGTCCCCCGGTAGCGAGTCGCGAACTGCACCTCAATATGCCGGAGCGAGGGGAGGTTATAAAGATTGTTGCCAACCTGTTGCGTTGTAAATATCAATGAATATTGGAGACTGGAAGACACATTAGACCCATACCTTGTCGAAAAAATGCCTTTCAGATTCCAAATTCTTGAAGGAATCGATGGTGACCGATAGCTCCTCCGTCTTGGGGAACAATGCAAAGACCTTGGCCAAGTTGCTCCAAAGCCATTCATTGGAGTACCAAAACCGGATAGTGAAGTGACGGACAACGAACTTGATTGCTTCGGATTTGATTTCCATGTCGGAGAGCAATGGGTCATCCCAGGTCGTGCTCATGAGGTTCAGGCTTTCGAGCCGATCAGCTACCGAAAGGAACGCCATAGCGACATGCGGACTAGCTTGTAATGATTTGAGGCTGGGGACATCCGAATGCTTGAGCTTATCCCTGAGACTTGCTGACGTTTTGGTTGTGAGTGACGTGTCTGTCAGCTTGAATTCCTCCAGCAACGGCTGTGCCTGCAATAGCCTCTGAATCTCGTCGCCTAGGTCTCCGTCCCAGTCGTCTTCGCTATCCGAATCACCAGCCCACAAGTAAGTGTACTTGGTGTGTGGGTCGCGTATCACAGGGACTCGGAGTCGGACCAGCTTCATCTTGAAAATTGTTTGGCGAAATTTTGCCATTTCTGGTTCCCATATCCAATCCGCGACTCCTGCTACACTGAGCGATTGTATGTTTTCGGCGAGACGTAATGCTTCCAAACCGGCTGGATGAAGGACAGAAGGGACCTGGTTTGCGGGGAAATACCGCCAGCTGAGGTTGATTTCAAGATGCCGGACGAGAAGGGCCAAGTCGGGCCGGAGGAGGAAGGTTTCGAGAAGGCGGATTGATCTGCGCGGGTGGTTGGGGAGAGAAATGCTTCGATACAAGCCTTGCTCACAGATTGATCGGAGGGACCGGTTGACCATGAGGTTCGGGATCGAGGTCGTGGGGAGCAAGGAGACGACTCGCAACAGCAACTCATTTGGAAAGCCAAAAGCGTTCCCGTTTTGCAGCTGTCCTGGCTGATCAACTACTTGTTCCGATTCGAGCTATGGATTCTGATCGGAATTAGGACGTCCACAAGCTCTCCGAAGAGCAGATGCCTGACCTTCGCCGTCTGCAGGGTGGATTGCATCAGCCTTTATGAAGGTGAGACGGGGACCGCAGGTAGGGAGATAGTGCTTTGGTGAATCGTATATAACCGTTCTACTGCGACAGAGGTTCTTCGGAGGGGGTTACTATAAGGTGGAGGCCTGATTGCGATGCAAGCTCGATGCACGTGGGCAGTGCAAATGGCGTTTTGTCATTAATATTACTCCGCCAGCGCGAGCGAGTTCGATTTTCTTTGGGTATGCGAAGACTTTGTCCTTCGATAACCGTGTTTCATGCACCGGACAATGAGGGGGTTGGTCGAGGGGGAAGGCGACTCGAGAGTTTGAACTGGGGATTGTTTGTTTGCTGACTCATCTTCAGCGGTTCCTGACCACCAAAGACGTTTCAAGTTGTTTTCCACTCCTCTGAAGGTCCCAATGTCTGTTCCACCCACCAAGCAGTTATCAGAGTACGTCGTACAGCTCTTCTTGACGATGATGAAGCAAAACAGCTCCTAACGTCTTCGAAACCAGGGCTGAACTAGCAAACATTCGAGCCGATGCCTTCCTTCGGTTGTACTACAACGCCCACGACTCCACAGCCCAATTCAGGAAAGAGGTGAACGGGTCCACGAAGTGACCATACTCCCGCATTTATCGACCTTCACCCCTCCTTCGGACCTTACAGAACGTTCCAAAGTTCTACCGTACCCAGTCGACCTGCAATTGGAACGGCAATGCGCTAGTCGGTCCAGACCAGATCCAGGGCTTTTGGGCAGGGAAACCTTTATCAAAGCATGAGATCCAATCTTATGACTGTCATCCTATTCCCGGTGTGTCTGCTGAATGGCATCAAGCTCGTGTCAACCCACTGACCTACCACGGCCGAACCACACAGGGTCATCATCCGACACTCGCCCAGCGTCTCTGCTGATTACAGTCTCGGGGGTAGTCGTCCATGGGCCGATGGCAAAGGACCCGCTTCAGACTGGTACAAAGAAGATGGAAGAGGCTCCAAGGGTCTTTTCTCAGTCGTTCGTTCTCATGCCCGAAGAGCCAGTGGGACCCGAACCCAAATACTACATCGCCTCCGACACACTGCGATTCGTAGGCTAGAGTGACAATGTAGAACAATGTGACTCTTAATGTGTTTACATAGACAGCCCGTCTCTGTCCAGCAGCGAGAGCATCGCGTCGATTACAAGGTTTCCGTCGCTTACACCGCAGATGGTGGCGTCGTCCAATGACCACGCAAGTTGAGCATCCAGAAGGCGTCTTGATTTCAATAGAATAAGCATGAAATTCTGTAGTCGGCGGAATAACAGCTTACCTCAGCTGATTAACCAATACACCGATCCGTGGCCAAGCCTTCAGCTTGATCCATGCGCCGTCACTGCCAACAGTCAAGCCGCCCGCAATGTGATTCACTGTCACTTTGCCCCCGAACAAGAGCGCTCCATACATCGGGACCTGACGCCAAAACCCTTAATCAAGAGAAACGAGAAAAAGGAAACAAAGTTCGCACCTCGGTCACATCTCTTAAAAAGACCTTGCTTGTCATATTTTTCGAGAAATATGAAAAGAAGGGACTCTTGTGGCTGCCCAGCCCATCGAACATGACACTCTGAGGATGGATGAACACCCTTTCCCCTTTCTCGAACAGCTTGTACTCTTTCGCTTCCCGCTCTCGTTCGACCGTTCCAGCTTGCACTTTGTCGAAAAGCTGTTTTGGTGTCGACACCATGGCCACCCGAGGCCATAGACCTCCACAAACAACCGATTTGACAAGGTTTTCGTTAGAGCTGTGAACGTTCAACGAAGGATCCAAAGGACTGGAGTCGATTGGGACGAAGCCGATTCCAGCAAGTGCTGAATGGAAGTCGCTCCGCAGAGACGTGATTTCTCGGACCGTGTTGGGTGAAATGAAGTTCGCATCGCAGAATTTCTGTTGTTCCGATCGACCGCTTGAGCGAAGAGACTGGCATTTGTCGTAGGCTTTCACATCTGTGAGGAGGTCGCTATTACCTGTGGCAAAGCGCTGACGAGCTCTAACCAGAACCAGAAGGGTCAAAGACGATTCACCCAGCGTGATGAAGCGAATGATAAATGCAGTACACGTACTTCTTGGCTTCATCACGCTTGTCGTTGGGAGAGAAGAATAGAGGTTTGGAGGATAACGACGCCGCCACGGTGAGGACAGGATCCAGGCAACGGAATACGGCCCCAAGGATTAGCATCTGAAAAGCACCGCGGGCAGGGTATGTTAGTCGACGTTCTCTTCACAGCAGGGGTAACTTGCCAACCTTTGCAAGCCGAAGATCGAGAGGTAGGAGTGACTAAAGACCATCTTCGTTATCAACCAATTTCGGTCCCAGAGAAAGTGAATAAACTTGCCATGTGTCTGCCGAGGGCAGTTAGTCTTCCATTTTCTTCTATCGCGCCGAGGTTCTCTAGCGTTCGCCAGGCTTCCTTCATGGCCGCGACCTTTGGAGGGTCTATTGCCTTGGACAAAAATAACTGGAAATTGTCGTGGTTAACCGAATAGTCCTTTTTTTTTTCTTTTTGGCGGCGACGCGCACGCACCGTGACGTCTTCGTCCTCCCTCGCTGCCTTGACCTGAAGGGACAAAGCATCCAAAGGCACTCTCAGGATCTCGGGGACAGGGAAGTCGATCATCGCCTCTTCTTGCTTCTTTGTATATAGCTTGTAGCATTCTCCTGGCTGAGTTCGACCTGCACGACCACGTCTCTGCCGAGCCGCGGCTTTCGTGACCCAGGTTTCGGTCAACTTTGACATGGCAGTGGTCGTATCGTAAGAGATTTCTTTGACTCGGCCAGCGTCAATGACGTAGACGACATCGGGAATTGTGATGGAGGTCTGTTAACCATCTAAGTCAATGTGACCGGAATCCCACAACAGTATGGCCTGCGTACTTCAGCAACGTTGGTGGCGACTACCACTTTCCTCCCACGACAAGGTTGGAAGACCAGTTTTTGCTGGTCGACGGTAAGGTTGGCGTGCAGGGGAAAGACTTCTAACGCTCCTTTCATATTTGGAAGAGACTTTATAGCATCAATTGCGGCGGTGATCTCTTGGACACCTGGCATAAAAACGAGGACTGCCGCCTTCGGGTCGGTTGCTTGATCAACTACGCGGGATATGCAAGCAGCAAGCAGCTGCAGAAGACAAGTAATTATGCATGGTTTTCCTAAACAGCACTTTGTGGGAAATACATACCTGGTAGTCAACCCTGTTGGCCCTTGAGATGTGCTCCATGGCGATGATGGCTTCCTCGTCCATCCCTTTATCTCTATACACCTGCCGAGCTGCCTCCTGCTGTTCCGTGAGTTTTTTTTCGGTAGCCTTGACAGAGGCTGGGCGGTAGGAAATGACTGGGAGTAAATCTTCTAGATACCTAGCGCGCACAGTGTGAACAAGAGCAGTAGTAGAATCCTTTAGAATAGCTCACAAGTCTTTGACGGGATGCGTGAAGCCTGGAATCTCAATTACGGGTGCTCCACCGAAATAATCAACGAACGTCTTCTGATTGATGGTTGCGGACATGAGGATAACCTTGATGGTCTTGTTTCGCTTCAACAGTTCTCGCAGTTCCAGCAGCAAGAAATCGCTATCAACGCTCCTTTCGTGTACCTGCACAAGAACTGATGAGCTCGCTTTCAATTGCGAGGTTATAACCACGGCCACACTCACTTCATCAATAATAACATGTGTTACGTGGCTCAACGTACGGTCCTCGTCGGTAGCCAAACGCCGCAATGCCACACCCGTCGTAACAAACATAAGCTTCGTTTTCGCCGTCGCTTTGCTATCTCCCCGAATGGCGTACCCTACGCTCCCGTCATTCAGCCTCTCTGCACCAACTCGAGCGGAAACGCCCAGAGCTGATACCCTTCGAGGCTGAGTTACGAGAATTGAGGCCTGTTTACCCCGCCGTGAGGTGATTAAATGATCGAGGATGAATTGCGGAACTATTATGGTGAAGGAACGTTAGCCAGTTATCGTACAGGGTGGATGCGAGACTCACGCTGTGTAGTCTTGCCGCAACCCGTTTCTCCAACAACAATGGTAACCCGGTGCTTTTCGATCACTTTTATAATGCTATCTTGAGATCCCCACGCAGGTAACTTCTGACGTTGCTCCAAAAACTTGGTATATTCCGGTTTGGAGCGCATTGTTTCGAAGTCAGCGAGGACGCGTTCGTCCGTACGTTCGTCTCCGGCAGACTTTCGCTTCCTGGAGCGAGCTCCAGTTGGTTCAGGCGTTTGAGGGGTGGAAGAAACAGCGAGAGCTGGAGTTGAAGACTTCACATCTGGAGGAGGCAACAGGTACTTCATGACCTCGCTCACGTCAGGCGGGCCCCGTTGTTGCATCTCGATCCATAAGGACGAAGCAAAGTCCACGGAAGCAAATGCAATCCCTTGGCCAGTTTCTAGAATTCCGTGAAGAGAGTCACCGTCTTCGGAAGGAGTGTATAAGGATGATAAAAGTCCCGATAGGATGTGTAGGCGTACGTATGGAGGACTTTTTGGCGAGGTGATATACATGGGTGGAACGCGATACGGCACTGTAGAACCAGGGAATGGGTATGGATGGTGAGGCGAGTAAATGATATGCAAAGTTAAGGAGGATTCAGGGATGGGTATTGCCAGCGTTTGATCCTTCATAGATGCCTCGGGATGGACGGAGAGAAGAGCCTCAACCTCCTCGTTGCGAAGTGTGTCCCTCTCTTCCACGTCAACTTCTGGATCCAATTCAGCAATTTGCGCCGCAATGTCTTGTGGGATTTCGAGACCGACAAGCCTCCTCCCCAACATCTCCATCAACACGCCCCAATCCGTTGAAACGGACAGGCATTCTTGAACACTCCTCTCCGGCCATCCAGCTTCCTTCGTTGCCCTTTCGCGGGTCCACCTCGTTTGAAGATCCTCCGAAGAGTTTCCAGAATGCAAGGAACTGACGAACCCGCCTGTGGTCCCTCTCCCCTTCTGGTCCAGTAACGCCTTTGGAAGGTCGGACTCGTTCGTCGTCATGAGCAAATGCGTTAACGCCGCGTCGAGATCGGAAAGTGCCTTCAAGGAAGCGAGGTATGGATCGTAGGGCGGGGGACGGGAAAGGAGAGATAGAACACGCTTGACCGCATGCTGATTGAATCCTAGAGTTGCCAGTTGTTTGGAAAGAGTTTCTCCGTCGAAGTTGGTTAGAGACGCTGTTTCGACACCCGTGTTCTGCAGTTCTGGGAATGATTGGATCGCCTTGGGAGACTATTAGGCCACGGTGGAGGACTTAGATTTGAGAAAGAGAGGACCATACCGTTTTGATCGCTGCCTCGACCGACTCCCGCAAGCTTTGGGCCATCCTAACCTCGGGGGCGTACTGGAACTCTTTTGCGCCACGAGGTTTCGAAGGTTGACCCCGGCTTCCAACGATATTTCCATCAAACTCCGAATCGCCTTGGGCTTCCTCCTCTTCGCGTCTTGCACGCGCTTTCGATTGCCGTTCATCTACCATTTTCTTAGCCGCGAAAGGATCCGGCATATACTGCCAGGCGAGGTGTTCGGGCGCTTTCTTGTGCTCTTCGGCAAGTTCCGCCCAGTATTTACGGGGCTCGGGAGGCAGAACGACATTGAGCTGCAAGTTGTTGGCGAACTAAGAACAATAGGAGTGAGTATACTTGAATGCTTAGGGAATCTTTGTAGCACTTACACGATAAAGTGCATAGACAGCACCCCAATGTTTTGCCTGATGATGAACGACATTTCCAGATTATTCGATCTCCCCAACCAACGACGGGATGAGTGGCCGGCAGCATCTAACCTCTTCGGCTGTCTCCTTTGACAGAGGTGGATGAGGTTCCATCCGCGCGGATTCGATGGTCGAAGTCTTCTTGTCCATTCGTCTAAGAGTGATGATACACGTATATGCTCCACCAGCACGGCGCTGCTATCCATCCAAGCACTGGTTATCGCCATTTTTTTTCAGATAGAAAAAGTCAAACGCACAGGTTCGACAATTGGTCGCTCCCATCCATTTTTCTGGCATCTAATATACGTTAAAGATAATGGGAATGTAAGAGTGGAGGTGAAGCGTAGCAGTGAGGATAGACACGAACCTCTCGTTCAAAAGCGCGAGAGGCGTTTTGCTTCCTGTTGGAAACAATGTTTTCCGTTCCGGCTGACCCGTAGTGCTTGAATCAGGAGATTCTTTGGGTTTTGATGCCTTTGCCGAGTTACCGGCATTGCCGTTGCGAACAATATGCCTCTTGGGAGGCATTGGATGCCTTGAGTTGAACGAGTTGAACTAAAAGTAGACAAACAAGGGAACAAAGTCTCGCTCGGCGAGGACGGCGACGTGGATATGCCTCTCCATGTCGACCACTTTGATGCACATATGGGAAAGGGTTCAAGTCTGTAATGAGCTGCATGCATGCGTTCTATTCCCCTTTTCTTCAACAGACTCCAACGTCCGGCCAAACGGGAAACGAGCCGGCCTTCCGCCTTAACAAGAAAATCTCAGTCTGAGCTGTTTCGTCACTGTTTGATATCACGGTTTCCTAGAGGCGGCTTTTAACAACAGACAGAAGACTGAATGCATGAACTGAGTTCCGTGTCAGCCATGGTTGGGGTAGCTGTAAGACGAGGTGGGACCCTGAACGCGCCTCGAACAGGAAACGAAATCACACACCGACCACCATCCTCTACCACAGCCCTCGATATCCCTACACCAGACCCGAGAACGCTACAAGCTAACAAAAGAGAACCAGAATGCGGCGCAAACCCCTAACACCAATATCGAAACATTCAAAAGCCGGATCCCATTGTGCCAAGGAACCACAGCGACGCCATGCTCCTTCCACCCCGCTATCTACACCTACCACTAATAGCACAGGCAACAGAAGAGTACGCTACAGTCTGGATAGCATTCCTAGAGACGTTTTTTTCGACCTAGTCTGCTTCCTGGACGTCCAACATGTTTTAGCTCTTCGCCGCGTAAGTTGAGCTTTAAACATACGCAGGGCAGCTGGGCCAACTACTCCTCACAGGTCTGCAGGGAATTAGCCGACGCAACGCAATCACATGCCGGCTGGGTGATTATGGTCAACGAGCACATCACGAAGAACCGACTTCCTTGGCCGTCGTGGGCATCCCCGCTAACGAACGTTTCCGCCTGTACCATAGAGAAATAGAAAAGCTCTGTAGCCGCGCCATTCGTTTGGGGGCCCAGTGTTGGGATCAGGGTGACGCCGAAGTAAAAAGCACCCCACCCTCATGCCTCTATCAGGCTGAAAACTCTGTGACGTGGATCAACATCTGTTGTTCACGATGGTTGCTCGTCCAAATCAACGGCCGTCGTCTTGATTTCTGGGACCTGGAGAACCCCTCCGACTCTCCCCAAGCTGTCTTCGACAGCATTTGTGATGTGATTGATGGAAGCAAGTTATTTTTCGAGTCAGATGGTGCATGGTCGCTTGTGGTATCAACAAGGTATGTATTGGCCATCCTTCAACCTTTTACCGCTACACCTCCCGGGCCTCGGAGTGCCCGAGTATACGCCACACATCATACTCACGCGAACATGGGACGGCTATTCGGCACTACTAGACGCGTCCAGTGCAATATGGGCTTTTGGAAAGAACCGCACTGAGCAAGTCGCGATGGTCCTTCAAAGTGCGTCTGGTCGATTCGTCCGACCGGCTGCGGCCGATACGGATGAGTTGGTGGGTGATACATATGATTGTTTTCCCTCTCGGTGATCTCACACCATATTCCTCCAGCTGAACCTTCCGGGTGCAATTCAAATTCTTCCTGGTGCTGTCGCTGTTGCAAGGACAACCTACCTCGACATCTACGATATGTCCACAATCCTATCCGCACCGGACTCTTCTCTCATTTGCCGTCCAAAGACGTTGTACCCCACCCAAACCCTAGCATACCCTGCCAATTGAACTGCAAACCACCTGCATTTTCCTTGCACCAGGCCCAAATGGGTGCGACCAACGGAATCCGATTCTGATGACATATTTCTCATTTTCACTGAGCCTTAGCTTGGCACCTGGGTTGCCTTGGTCGCTCGGATGAAGAAGGGAGCAAGCACAGGCTGGAGAGACATTACTACCTTTTTACTCCCCAATCCTATTCAACTAGCGCAGTGAGCTGGGGGGAATCAGCCCGCAGGTTAGCATATGTGGTGAATCCCATGGGACGAATACTACTCGTGGGGGCTTGTATGCCCTCAGACCCAACGCTTGTCGAGACCTCCGACATAAACGCCGAACGAGTAACGACAGTGTGGTCTGTTTGGGAAGGAGGGGTCGATTATCCTAAACACCTCGCGTTTGATGAATACACCGGCATTTCCGCAATTTCCGCGACATCTGGCCAGCTATAGATTATCGACCCATTGGCTAGAACGGAGAAGATGCAAATGCCGGCGGAGAAACTTGCGACGGTGAGCATCAAGAACAACATGCAGGGTGCTTTGGACTAATGTGTCTCCAATCGATCCCGATGATATAGCCTCATCCTGATCCCACCTGGCCTTACCTTCATGCAACTCCATGGCCTCCAGAAACTGAAATGGTTCCAACCTCAAAAAACACCGAAGAGCTGTTACCAGACTGGTCAACCGAAGTAGAGAGATATTTCCCCGGAAAGAACCGCCCAGAACTGCTTTGGCGGAGCCAAGTGGTTCGTCAACGAGATCTTGAACATCGAAGGCCCAGCAAAGACTGTGCTATTCACGGTTCCGGATGGGGCTTCTTTCCCGACTCTAGAGGCTGTTCAAGTTGGCCAGAGACTCCTTCTCGTCCAGAGGGACGAAAACACCTACCGGTATGAAGCCAAATCACTCCCAGCAAGTACAAGTCTGGAAGACCTCTTAACTCACTTTCGTACTGGAGGAACCTTCGAAGGGCTTCCTGGCAATGCCCTTTCTGTTGACGAGTGCCCGGCGCGTCGATACTGCTTGTGGCGTGTAAGGATGGAATCAACTGCTTGTAGCTATTTCTGAGCCCCTTTACAGTGGCAAATAATTGTCCTACAGCTTGTTCAGCTCTCCCAAGAGTATTTCACGACAGAATACATTACTTCTTGCCCACTTTAAGCAAACGCACGGTGGAAAACTGTATACACAAAAGGAAATTCAAAACGGCGATCCTAGAAAGTGTTTTGGGGAAACGACGTAGAGCAGTGAAGAAAGGAACACAGTATACAGAATATATAAGAGACGTTAAGCGAAGGGAGGAGCAGTAAAATAGAGTCGAAAGCGAATTGCCACCAAGACATTCTCCGCATTACTTACTATGCTCCACGTTCAAAAAGAAGGTGGCTTGTGGGGCACGGTTGCCCCGTGGCAGGACCGGGGATGCTGGGAACTGGTGGCGCGGGAATTCTTTCTTGAATCGTCGATTACAACGCTGACCACCAAGCAGGTACCCGACCGGAACGACGCCTCAAACCATAGCTTTAAAATGGGATTTCCTGAACTCACCGCAGTGCTTGCAACGCGGTTAGAAGCACACACGGTCTTTCCTTGGAAACGAAGGGGGCTAAGTGCTTTCCACCACCCCTCGCCAAAGCGTGCCACCACCCCCCGACCCAACATGCAATCGAACCCTAGCTTAGAAAACGTGCCGCTCGACATATTCATTAATATAGTCCGGTTTCTCGATGTACAGCATATCCTACAACTTCGTCGTGTGAGCCGCAACCCATTCTTATAACGAATAACCCATCAATATTCAACCCCGCAGGTCTGCAAAGACTTGGCTCTTGTGACACGATCACACTCTGTCTGGGCGGTTGCAATAATCCAAAATATACTTCAGCGACAACTTCCTTGGCCTTCATGGGCCTTCCCATTAACAGGACTCGACGCCTGCACAATGGAGGCTCTCTGCATTCGTGCTATTCGGCTCCAGTTGTGGGATAGCCATAGCTCTCGAGTGCCGCGACGACCTTCAAGGTGCATCCCTCGACCAGAAAACTCTGTCACTTGGTTAAGTATCTGCTATTCGCGATGGTTGGTTGTCCAGCTCAACGGAGGAGTCCTTGAATTTTGGGATCTCGAGGATGGCCTTGGTGTTTCTCCCCGAGTTTGCTTTGGGGGTGTCAACGGCATCATAAATGGGGGGAAGATGGTTTATAATTTTGATGGAAAACGTACCCTGGTTATTTCAACAAGGTCAGAGTTCGACATTGGTTGTGTTAAGTAGCACTAAATCATCCAGCAGATCTGATCTCGCGTATGCGCTTAAATTACACCTCCCTTTACCTGGAATACCCGCCTCGGACCCACGTATTCAGCTTGTACGATCATGGGCCGGCTATTCTGAGCTCCTCGACGCGACCCACCCACTGTGGGCATTTGCTAGGACTTCCACCGGGCAAATTGCGACCGTTCTTCACAGCCTCTCCGATCGGTCCGTGAGCCTTGTTGGTATAGAGGACGATGAACTGGTAAGTTTCGCTAAAATCTGCCTCTATCCGATGTGCTAAGGCTCACCCAGGATCAGTGCAACCTTTCAGGGGCAGTTCAGATAGGTCAACAAAGCATCGCCATTGCGAGGACTCATAGCCTTGACATCTACGATATGGACTCGGTTTTTTACGCGTTTAATTCATCGAGGTCAGACGGTACCCCAGCAATCAAGCCCTCCCAATCCCTCGAATATCCGCGAGCCTGGACTGGCAGTGGTCTGACCTTCATTTCGAACCGTCCCTCATGGTCGCGGCTTAAAACTCCCCGTCGTGATGAAATTTATCTCTCGTTTACGGAGGATGACCTAAGAACCTCCATTGGTTTGGTCGCCTACAAGGAAGATGAAGGAGATATTTACCAGTTTGAGCAACCATATCACCTCCTTGGAGCAGAAAATCAGTGGACGACGGCGTTTCGCTGGGGAGAGTTAGCTAGGAGAATGGTGTATGTGGTCGGTAGACCTCGTCAAGTGTTCCTGCACGGCACCGTCATCACATCCGACCCCTCCGCACTCCAACATGACCGCCCCAAAATAAACCGCACTGTGCATAAGTGGACCATTCCTCACGGGGAGCGCGATTTTTTCAGATACCTTGCCTTTGATGAACCGACGGGTGTGTCGGCAATTGCAATGGCATCTGGTAACGTCTGGGTCACGGATCCAAACCCGTCTGCCGTCGAAGCCTCAAGTCCTTCCCCCCAGAAGAAATTGGTAGGCACAATATTACCAACTTCCTGTGCATAAACATTGGATGTCTCACTTTTCACCGTACTTAGATATGCTCGGATCCTCCCTGGCCTTCGACCCATCCCGTCCCATGGGCCCGAAGAACCGCAAAAGGTCAAAATCGTATTGAAGTCCTACAAGATATCCGCGGATGGTCTTCTTCCGTCGAACAGGTGTTCCCCGGAAAAAACCGGCCAAACTGCTTTGGGGGTGCAACGTGGTTTCTCAACGAAGTCCTTCACATCCAAGGCTCCGCAGAAGTTTTCTTGTTCGCAACCTCTCGCTCACTCCCGTACCCCCACACAGAACTGGTTAGACTGGGAAATAGGGTCCTCGTCATCAGGAGACACCAAGGCAAGGGCGTTCATGAAGCGTGGCTCCTAGATGCAGATTCCACCGCCGAATCTGTTAAAGCGCATCTCCATGCAGATGGCACGATCGATCAGCTGACCAAAACCAAGTTAGCGGTTGATGAACTGCCAGCAAGGCGCTATGCCGCGTGGCGACATCGTGTTGAACCGATCGAGGGTCTTCACCTGTAATCTATGATCTAAGGTTCTATGGCATTACTGCGCATAATAAATTTAACACAATGTTTGATTTAAGGGGCGTGCCCTGAACGAGCCATGATTTCCGATGAAAGCGCCCAAATGAGCCAAAGAACAAACAAAATTTGATAAACAGCACAGCCAAGAAGTAAAAGAAACTCAAAGTTCAGTTCCACACGGCTCGTTTACTCCGTTCAAGTGCTCTGCGAAGTCATGTCAGTACCATCCTTAACCATCTACCGTCCCCACTCACGAAGAAGAGTCTTTCCGTTGGGCCGTCTTTTGTACTGACTGTACTGAACGTTCATCGCCAACAGAACGCTACAGCATGAAGGGCATGCTTTCATGAAACCGCGGGGATGAAGATAAAGCAAGAGTGCCGAAGCATCGACATTACTGGCCTCGAAATTTTCCATTGCACGCCCAATCCACTCTGGCTTAAACGATAGCCCGTATAACTTGGTCCCGGGTTTCAACCCACCGCCCATCACACTGAGACCCCGGCAATCAGTCGGTACTCTCAGGAGGGTCAAATACTATCCTCACCATAAGTACGGGACAGTCTCTGCGCATTGGCCCAAGTTTGAGGACTCGTGGGCTGGTAAACTCGTAAACTTATCGAAGGTGTTCGTATTGTTTTGTAAATCGGCTGCTTTAAGAGCGGATTCCAACTCGGCCTTGCGATACTCCTTCAACTTGTCCCACAAAATCGACGTAGGAGGCATAGATCCCAGAGCATGACCGGGAACCGCCTTAACGGGGGAGGGAGATTGGGGCCTGGAAGTTAGAAGGGTGTTTTGAGGGAATGGCTGGAGAATGAGCTCGCGTCGATCGGTCCAAAGAATATGCACTACGGATGGAACCTCGAGCGTATTTGAGGAGCTGAGGGCAATCTTGCGGAGGAGAATGCTGAAGACCATTAGTAGCTCCAGGTACCAGTCCTTCGTACGTTCTCTGTCGTCAAAGGATGCCGAGACTGACATAATATATGCTGGGAAATCGTTTAGGATCCTAAGTCAGGAGCGGACGGCATAGTTGACGAAGTATGCGCGTACCGATAGCCGACCAGACATCAGCCAATTGAAGCGTCAGATTATTCAGCCACTCGACAGCAACGCCATCAGGTTCCATTTTGTCTCCTGCCTCATGCATGAATATCACAGGTGGGTCATCTCCGTCTTCAGCAGCCAAGGACGTGCTGAACGGATAGGAATCAGACTATTTTGTCGTGATTGGCACGGGTAACGCCTCTGCACTCACAAGAGTGGGTCGAGCATATTGTTCCAGATATCTTTCGCCTTTCCGTTTGTCGCTTGTGCAACATCCGCATTCTCCATACACGTGAAACGTAGCCATTCCTTAAACTTTGGAGGACAGAGAAGAGGAAGCGGGATACCAGAATGATTCAGCCCCAGCAGCCTACAAGTCAATGAGAGGCTCACAGCATCTAACGTCATACTCCATGCCACCAGGAGGGTGATGAAAGGATGTTCGTAGCTCTGCGGTTCTTCCGTAACGACGGGCTCTCCACTAGGCGACGACTTGTTTGTCCATCTCGGCCGACCGAACACAATGTATGTTCCAGCACAGAGAGCAGCAGCTGTATAAAGAAGAGGGAGCATCGTTTGAGTGGACATTGGAGGTCATCTTTTAGGTTTTATAGATAGGCTTGACGCATGGTCTGAGCCTTTGCAATGGTAGACTTCTGATAACGAGTCGTCAAGGGGAGAGCCGGGACCCAAGGCTACTGTGCTGGCCAAACATTCCGCCCCACGGCAACGTTGACCATGCGGCGAGAATGTGGCTAGAGCCGCAGGTGATTAGCGTGTCTACCAGGGTCGTTCAGGTCAGCTGTGCCCGCGATAACCAAAGTTCAGCCAGCTTCGAAGGTCCCACAAATCACCAAATCGGGTAGATCCAGACTGCAGGGGGCTAGCCACAGTGGTCACATGTGCCAATACCATCCTATCTTGCAATTTTGCAAAAACAGAGGAGCCTAAAGAAAAGAACCCAACCGTGAGAGCAAGGGAGCCATTCACTTGCAAGGAAAGACTCTATTCAACTCTAGGTGGGTGGAGGGCTCATTGTGAAGGTTTGCATAGAGAAGGGCTGGATCGTGGGGTGTGAGGGGCGAAAGGCGAGACGAACGTTCTGTTTGGCTCGACGTGTTCATAGCCGAGGAATCTAGGGTGGTCCAAAATGAGAATAAAAATATATAAAAATAAAGGCCGCGAAAACGGAGTCTACCAAGTTGGTCGGCCTTTGATCGCTTGCACATATCAGAGACTGGTGGACAACACGACCCTGTAAATAAATGAGATCGAGCGCATGTGAATAAGCAACGCCTGCTTTGAATTCAATTCCGTCAAGGAATGACGTCACCGCGCACACCATGAAAATGAATGAGCAACACCACCTTCTTGGTTTGGGATCGAAACTTGGCCTATTTTGTACATGAGTCGGTCTTGAGACGACCACGAGGTGACCGTTCAGTAATTCAAAGAATATTAATGACAGCTGTTCCGCGCCGTCAAGAAATATGAGTACCACCCACCCACCCTGACAGTATACTCCAAGTGCGCAACGTTGCAGATTTTGAGGTAAAACGCCGTGTTCTCAGCTTACGTTTCCTTTGGCGCCAGATTTGACTTTCAGTCTATCCCCTAATTGGGTTTCTCGCCAACCCACCCGTCTAGTAAATTCGAAACGCCGGTACTTCGACGTCTCACGGTTGGTGTGGTATCCCAAAGTGAGCAATCAGCGGTCTTCCCTGGCATTTGGCGGATACACAAGGGGTGGGTGGCAACGTTCTGACCCAGAACACGTCGATGGTGTATGAGAAAGAACACACCATGTCCGGAATAGTTTCAAAGGCGGAACACAATGTCTAGTCCAGCTATGATTAGATAGTCAGCTTGATTGCTGCCGAAGAGAATGTTTCCGTTTTGCGGATTCGGACACACGCTAGACATGGGGGTGATTTCTCACATATCCATCGTATGTTCGTATTCCGGACATTACCGACCTCCCTTGTGATAGCAATGACTCATGAGTACCGCTGTATTTACACTACACACGAAGCTCGGATTGCTGTAGGGTAGTGTCATCTCTGGCGAAGGCCGAGCGTCTCGGCAGCAACAGCCACCGAACGCGAGACATTCACCTCATGAGAGTTATAGAGAAAGATTACGCTGACTATGTCACCAAACTAACTAGCATACTTCCACTCGAGGAGGGGACCATTTGCGTCGGAATGTGCCGATGTAAGCGGTGAGCGAACCCCTGGTCGCTCCTACGCAACGTTGCAAGTTGATTAGATGGACGACCGAGTCGGAACGTGTAATTAATGTTCTACCCTCAAATAGAACTTCGCTAAACTAGAGGCTCGCGCTTCTTTCCGACTCTGAGTGGCTTGGATGAAATATTAATGTCTTGATGTCCGTTCAGGCACAGCAACGCCGGACGAGGAGTAAGGTAATCTATTCGGCCGTCATGCCGGAGAGTCCCGAGTGATCCTACAACCTCCATTGCACTCTCAAAAACTTGTACTTCGAATTCTTCGCAAAGGCGTCTAGAGCTCAAACCAACCCTTTTTCACCAATGATTCAAAGTGTCGGGCTTCGAACGACGCATTTCCCACGCATCGCGCGTGTTCGTATCCCAAACATCGCCATCGCCGACTTCCCCATATCGACAAATTTGAAGTACACTTCAGCAGAAAGCCCTCCATCCACTCTTTGAAATAGGAGCCCATGGGCCTTTTGGGAAGACAGCTCCTACCCTCAGAGCGGCTAACCCCGCAAATGATTCACGGTCTAAGAAGCCCGGTCGCTTAAGCGCGAGGATAGCAATGCGATTAGCAGATGCGTTCTTGACTTTAAAGACAACGAATGAGCTCCTGTCAGTCTTTAGCCCACTCAACCCACAAGAATTCCGTAGCCCTCGTCCTTCCCCGTCACAACGTTCAATCCCAATATCCTAGAATATTACTCTCTCTCTGACCTTGTTGGCATATCCGACTTAGCCTAGCATGGTGGACGACCTGGCACCCTCGCTCGGAGATCTAGAATCTCAAGACCCGTTCCACAAGGCTGTAAGCTTTCTTTATCCACGGAATGTGGAAACAACAACTAAGATGAATCTTAAGCGTGAGATCCTCGACGGGCTGGCTGAGCGCCGAATCGATCGAAGCAGAGTCAAAATGATAGAACCAGAACATCGGGCGAAGGGTGGGCAAGCCACCATTAGCGTTGGGACTATTATCCTTCCTGAGGAGGCGGCGACATGGATCCCTGAACAGCTCCTGACAAAGCTTCTCGGGTTACAGGTGGCAATAAAAAAGTTTGAATGGGACTGTGCGGATGCAGAACAATCGGGGAGGTTTTTCAAGGTGAAGTTCTTTCAAACGTTACCTTCGCCTTTCTAATTACTCTCCATCAGTCATTTGTCAACGAACTCAGTGTGATGGCGAGCATTTCCCACCCCAACGTTGTCAAAATATTTGGTTTTGTAGAGGATATGGATAAAGGTGTCGCTTGGATCCTCTCACCATGGCAACCAAACGGAAACGTTCGCGAGTTTTTGCAGTCGGGCGAATGGGACATTCCAGAGCGCATCTCCCTGGTGAGTGCATCGACGCCGACTGAAATCGATCTACCTAAATGGACCACCCACTTAGATCCAGGACGTAGTGAATGGGGTGGAGTACCTACATAGCAGAGAACCTCCGGTCTGCCATGGCGACCTCAAGTCGGTGAGTTTGTGGAATCTCCGTTGGGGATACCTTGTACTAATCAACCGGCCGTGCAGCTGAACATCTTGGTCAACTCATCCTATCGTGCCGTTATCACAGACTTTGGATCGGCACGGATTAAACCACGCGTTGGAACGGCGGTAAAGGGCAGCGTGTCCGAAGTACCCCATCCGGTACCCAACGATGAGGAAGCCGAAAGGTTGACGTCTCCAAAAATCAAACTAAAGGGCACCATTTTGGAGCTCACTTTAACCGATCCTGGGTTTTCCCTACGATGGGCCGCCCCTGAGGTGCTGGATAACGGAGTGCAGGAGATGCCCAGCGACATGTGGGCTGTAGGGTGGATATGCTGGGAAGTAAGTAAACCACAGGGGCGGCGTTGTCACCATAACTGGGCTCAAATGAAATATTTTGTATCAGATAATGACTGGAAAATTGCCCTTTGAAGAACTCCTCGGTCAAGGGGGGATTATACATCGCGTAGTGAAAGGGGAGCTGCCAGCAATTCGGGTTGATGCCCAGTTGTCTCAGATCCGGCTACTCTGTGCTCTTATCTCGGACTGTTGGTGTTTAAGGCCAGTCAAAAGGATTGATGCTTCCACTTTTCAGTTGAAGGTGCGCTTGCTTGTGAGTGCTTCGATTGAACAGATCAGGAGCTGCTAAACAAGTCGTGTATCAGCCATCCACAGCACCTTCGAACTCCACTGCTGGGGGCGCTAAAGTGCGTTCTGCAGCACTATTGCTTAACCTAGGAGTCATGTATGCCTTGCGGGGCCACACAAGAATGGCCGAGTCCCACTATCAATCCGCGGTGGACCTTGCTTCTCGGACGGGAGACGTTGCACTTGAGGCGGACGCGTTGAATAGGCTTGGAGAGACATACTATATTCATAACGGGGCTCAAGAAGGAGAGGAGCTTTGGAAAAAGGCGTACGAGATTTCCTCTCGCGTCGGCTACCACTTGGGTATGGCGAACGCATTGAACAGCCTGGGCAGGCTCTACTTTATTCTGTCGAGGGGTGAAGAGGCAGAGAAAGCTTTCAGGGAAGCGCACGACATTCACTCCCGCATCGGCAGCGGTCTGGGCGAGGCGATAGCGTTAAACGGTCTGGGAGGCATCTATCGTGCTCGGTCGGAGTTTCGGGAGGCGGAGAAGGCTTTCAAAGAAGCGCACGAGATCCAGTGCCTCCTCGGCGACGACATGGGTGCGGTTGGCACTTTAGATAGTCTGGGAAAGTTTTACTTCGCTCAGTCGAGGTTTCAAGAGACGGAGAAGGTTTTGATAGAGGCGCACCAGATCAGCTCTCACATCGACTACGAAATCGATGCGATGGAAAGATTGCAACATCTGGGAGCTGCCTACGTGGTCCAGTCGAGATATGAAGAGGCAGAGAAGACTTTCAGGGAACTGCACGAGCTCGGCTCATCCACAGGCGACGAGCGTCATGCGGCGGATGGATTACTCAATTTAGGGGAGATCCACCGTGCTCGGGGGCACATTACAGATGCTGAAAAGGCTTTCAGACAAGCATATGAGATGAACTCTCATAGCGGCGGTGATGAGATACGTGTGGCAAGAGCTTTGTCGGGTCTGGGAGAGCTCTACCGTATCCAATCGAGGTATCAAGAGGCTGAGAAGACTTTGAGAGAAGCGCACGAAATTTGCTCTCGCATCGGCAACGAAGCTGGTGTGGCGAACGCGTTGGATAATCTGGGAGACATCTATTGTGCTCAATCGAGATATGAAGAGGCGGAGAAGGCTTTGAGGGAAGCGTATGAGATCCACTCTCGCATCGGCTTTCGCGACTCGGAACTGGCGGCGACGTTAACGCATATGGGACGGCTCTACAGCATCCAGTCGAGGTTTCAAGAGTCGGAGAACGCTTTCAGACGAGCACACGAGATCAGTTCCCGCATCGGCAGCGAACATTGTGTGGCGGACGCGTTGTTCGGTCTGGGAGAGATCGACCGTAAGCGGCTGAGGTATCAGGAGGCGGAGAAGGCTTTCAAAACAGCTTACGATATATACTCTCGCCTTGACGACAGCATTGGCATTGGAATGGTATTGGGAGGCTTCGGAATGCTCCGCCATGCACAGTGCAGATATGACGAGATGGAGACGTTCTGCTCTAAAGCCCTTTCTGTTGATCCGCGTGCTGATGGTGGTCCTATCAGAGCCGGATTGCTACTGCAACTCGGAAACGCCCAACTTGCTCAGCACAAGTACACCGAGGCCGAGGAGGCTCTCACCGAGTCGCTTGCCATTTTCACGAGTATGGGGGATGATCATCAAGCTTCTATTTCGTCCCTAATCCTCGTATGTCAGTCAAAGAACCCCAAATTGGTGGAACTTATGGTTCAGGTGCAGACTAGAGCGTTCGCCGCGGGGAGGGACGGACGTCACGGAGCGCTTTTGCATAGCCAGGGCAGGGAATATCTCGCTCATGGAATGTATGCCGAAGCAGAGGAGTGTTACCACCTTGCTCAAGCCATACACTTGAGCGTAGGCAATGTTCATGAAGAAGCAATAGAATTGCTGAGCCTTGGAGAATTGTATATTTGTCAGGATCAATATGGCGAGGCAGAGGAGTGCTTTGTTCAAGCACGCGCTGCATTTGCGAGCTGTGCCGACCAGGCTGGTGAAGCACAATCTTTGGATGGATTGATGACGGTATGCGCCCTGCAAGGCAAGGTTGGAGATGTGAGGGTGGCTTGTATGGATGCTTGCCAAATTTATATGAGGACGGGCCGCACGATGAGCAAGGCGTGCGCTATGACTTGCAAATTCTTTCAACTCTTGAAGAAGTGACTGGACCAGCAGAGGTTCTGTTGAGGTCGTCGCGACCAATTCCTTATGATCAGGCAGGTACTCGCATCTCGATATGCCAAGATTGCTCCCATGTGGCGGCTAACCATACTCATTTACCAGGTGACGTGTGCAGTTCGCCATACATTTCCTCGCCAGCCTCTCTCTGGCTTTCTTCGACTCTCCCCTGTCCATTACGTCAAACCGCGTTACTGATAGTTGTGAATGCGTCCCTTGCCCGTATGCTACCATTTGTACCCTGTTGTCTACGTCACGTCTTAACATTCGTCTGTTGTCTCATATGACGTTATTTTTCACGGAAAATCTAATCCTACAACCTAGTACTTACAGGCTATGCCTCACTCCGCGATCCAACCCTTTCACGGGTCTTCCGG
>KN823267.1:21675-33906 GCA_000827465.1 Tulasnella calospora MUT 4182
GTTGAGGTAGGACATGTTGGTGCTGTCGAGCTGCGTGTTCAGTGTTGATACAAACTTGGAATGGCTGTGTTGCAAAGGCTTGTGTGAAGAGAACGAGTCGAACGTAAAAATCGGGACGCCAAACGTGGAACCTGTCGTGAATCGAAAGAAAAGAGAGTCAAGGAAGCGTGAAGTCGAGTAAAGAAACGTCGTGAAAAGCCACGAGAGCCGGGGAGGTGTTGAAGCAAGAGTCCAACCGCCGCGTGTTGAGATGGGAGAGTTTATAAACTGTGGTCACCGCGTTCCAAAGCATGGACCCTGTTCGAACCGGGGGTTGAACATTACCTACTCCTTTTGGAAATTTCTGGACGTTTGGAACGCCACGAGGATGTAAGCTCCGCGTGTTGTTTCCCCGAAGAAGCCCTCTAGTGAATGTGTGCGAAGACGTAAAATGGGGGCGCGGGTGGGATGGTAAACAGTGAGTGGCAATATGTCGGGTCTCAAGGGGCGGGCACGAGGCAGCGTGTAGGCAGCGCTCCTAGGCCTTCCAATTGGCACAGATTCTGTGAAGGTTAATGTCGATCCCTTCGATTGAATGGTCCGGTCCATTGTTTGTTTGTTGCTCATCGTTACCTATATGCCACCGTCAACAAAGGTTACTGGATTGGCATGATGGTGGTGGCGAAAAGTCGAACTCGAAGTTTGCCGAGCTGTGGGAACGGACAACTGGCAGGTTGACCCTCACGTGATCGCTTACCGTCTGACGTTTGATTCCAAGTCGCACGGAACCTGTGCGGAACGTCTTTTCATGGTGAGGTCCAATGCACTGTACAGTTGCACATCGCTAAGTGTGCATCTGCCAACCGGCTGTCAAAAGCGTGTCAAGGTTATTCACTTTTACAACGAGGCTTCTCGAGACGGCCAGCTGCACTGCCGAGACCCTCGTCCACCCTTTGGTCTAAACTGAGCTCAATAACGGCCTAAATATGGTGTGCCCCTTAGTAAGTGTGGTACGCTCCTATCAGTAGCAACTACCTCGCGTGAGGACTTACGCCCCGGACATCTTCAACCTATAATCGATAATGCCGCGGTTGCGGTGGACCCTTGACCTGTCGATAATGAGCCAGTCGAGCTGCTTTCACATTCTATCGAAAATAACGGACGGATTGGAAAAGATGAGCAACTCGGCGTATAGTTAGGCGAAGGAGAAATCAGAGGAGAACTACCGACCAGCGGGAGCCGAAACGCGCGCGTGGAGTGAAGCAAGTAAAGAAGGCGGGAGGGAGGCAACGAAACCAAAGGTAGTACAATGCATCGGGATGATGCGCTGATGCGCGAGGTTGCGGTTAAAGCGGCGTTGTTAGATTCACGTAAGGGGAGGTCAGGCCGTATTTGGTCACGGGACTCTTTGCGGACCTAAGAAACAAAGCGACGAGCTCGCGAAAAGGACCAAGCGCAGGCAGAGGAGAGTGAGAAAAGTGGAGGGACGTGGGAATCGGTGCAGGGAATACTGGTTTGACAACCCTCGCCTGTTCGTGCGAACATAGTAGTAGAGGCCAAGGGAACTGTCCTAATCTCCGAACAACCACTGTGATGCGGTGAAGACCAGTCACGGCTGATCCCGTTACTTTAGCGAAAGAAGGGTGAGACTCACAAGTAATCGAATGTGGACTTCGATTGTACATAATAAACGGAAAAGCGAGGGTAAAAGGGGGACAACATACAGATTCATAACGACACACCGATAAATTTTGGGGATCAAGAGCAAGAGTGCTTATCAGGGCAAAGAAACGCGTCGAATGTCTCCGAACGTCTAAAAAAGAATCGACCACGTGACAGGCTCAGCATCTATGTGGCGGGAAATTCAAACCACCCAAAGTCCCTTAAGCGACCTCATTCAGTTATTGTGCAGGTGGCATTTAGACTTTCCTGTCCGCACTATGCGATAGCGATAGGCCGAAGAAACTCGATTCCTTGACAAATGCTCTCAAGTCTTTCAAATTGGTGTTGCTGAAAGCACCGTATCTTGCTCTTCTCAGAAAGACCTACAATCATTCGACCGTCCGTAGCTTCTTCCACCGGTCATTCCGGATCCTCCGCCGGACTTCACTCACAACTGCACCGTTCTCTCAGACATCATAATTCCTTCGATACAGGTGATTACCGCCATATGTAGATTTGGCGGATTTTGAGCCTTATGAGAAGAAAGAAAAAAGGCAAAACCCCCTTGGGCCCCCCGTAATCTACGTAACTAAGTTGGGCAACATCAGAACCCTGCGACCGAGATTCTTTCTTCCACGACGATTTCCCGATATGGAAGAGTAGAATTCTCGGTCAATCTTGATATCCTGACTGCTATCGCTTGCGAAAATGTTCAGCCGCTAACCCTCCCCATAGTCTGGGGCAAAAGCACGACTTATCGCTCGTTCGGTAAAGCCTTTTCAGTCAAATAATTCAGCCGAATTTCGAGGATCGGTATCACTTTAGCCGGTTGGAGTAGAGTGGGGATATGGAACTTTGAGACAAGAATTATGTGGGTTTAACGTGTTTCTCCTGCTATACTTGCCCTGACCGAAGTTCGCGGCGACCTGTAAAAAGGGGTTGACGGTCAAGTCGGCCGAAAGAGGGAGCTTTGTACCAGCGTTCGGGCAATCAGAACTTAATTCATTGTGAGTCGCCTTTCCTCTGGTATCATTCGAATAGTAGGGGCAAGGTCGTCCCAGGATAGTACGGGGTAAGCGCCCTCGCCAGTATTAGGCAACTTCGTTCTCCGGCACAGTCTTTCCTATCAGATATAGGTTCCCAAAGAATAGTAATGGCACCTTACTTATCTGGGTCCCCCCACTCAATTTCCGCATGAATCATGTCTTCCTTCGATTTCGAGGCCCGGGACACGTGCCATTGACGCCGACTCGATTGCCTTTGTCAGGAGCTCCCTGTAGCTTTGGGATTCTTCCCTTGACAATCAACATCAATAGGTTCGATGTAGCTTCGATACTCATTTGGAAACTCTAGAACTGTAGGATTCATAATGGGGTTTCGACGATGAATCTTGTCCGGGAAAAGGAACTCCAACCCCATCGCCATAGCTTGCGTGCGGCCGTGATAACGCAGTCCTGTTACTAGAAACAATAATGAAACTTCATTCCACAAGATACAGCCCGAACTCTCCGATATTTCAGCATTACCGAATGGGGAGTTTGCCGATAGCGTCAATATTAATATTAATTACGCCCATGTACAGTTTCCCACGGTGCCACGCATCGAACAATTTTCTTGAATGAGGGCGGACGCTTGTCCTAGGGACCTGACTAGCTTTGAGCCATTCTAGCTATTTAAACCACGTAAATATACTTAAACTTAGGAACAGAGCGACTTGGAACAGGGCATATCAAGGTCTACCGGCCCTGAAGCACGTCCAGTTCCGTCCATCTCGGTCATCACACCGCTCTCTAAAGGGAGTTGGAATTCGTTTGGTACCAAGGATAGCGGCACAATTTTTTTAAGATTTACGGGCTGTTAGTTGTATACGCGGTATCCTAAGGCCCTGTATCGCTGAATCCGCATAATGGTGAATGATAGGTCGGGACCTTTCTATTCAGCGTTATTTGGCACGCGCCCGGTTATCAAGGTTCTAGGCTCTTACTTGCCGGTCGATATCGCTAAAAGTGTGTTATCGATGCGGTAATGAGTAATAGACAAAGCATCAACGACAAACGGCGAGGCGAAGCGGTGCATCGCGCGCTACAAACAAGGTCATCTGACGGTCCCGAGCCGAAACTTCGCGGCCTGAGAAACTTCAGGCCAAGATCAGTCGTGTTGAGCTATGGCTTATATTTTTGACAAGTAAGTGATTCGTGATCACTCAATTTCAGATGCCACTGGTTCCGAACACGCGCCCTTACTCTGCTCTTCTCTCTCGAGTAAAGTATAGAGCCCTTCGCGTATCTGCACTCAGCGAGGCTTGCTTATTGGCCGCAATTATTGGAAAGTCTATCCAGGCTACGGCATCTTTCTATGTAATTTCTTTCGGCGGCCTTATGTTTGAGGGAATTTCGTCAGGTTTTGTAATCTATGGAAACATCCCTGCTAGCTCGTCATCACATTCTTAAATTGTTTAGCCGGGGCTACCTTGTGAGATTAGACGCAGATAGGCTTCTAATCGGACGTGTCGTGGGGGTGCTCTTGATGATACCTTTCCCAAACCGGAACTAGACCTTGTTCGAGATAGCACGTATCAATGGCACATATTAACTCTATCGTCATACACGCATTTAAATGAGCTCTACTTGATTTTTGGAACCATTGTATGAAGCACCCAGAGTGCTCTGTAAATTTAGTGTTGATTTTGTAGCCCGAATTCAGAGAATCAGAGTTCCCGGCATCATAGGGGATTTGGTTCATTGGTGTTCCCTTTTAAAAGAGCGCCAAAATTGGTTTTCTACCGGGGTGCTACCGTGTTTCCTTGCCCTTCCGGCGCGTATAAGTTTGCTCCCTTCACAAGCCCCACGTCTGGTTCTACGCGACTTTGTACTTCTATTTGATCCCTTTGCGCTTCCGACCGCAGCTACTATGATGGAAATTCTGGTTGCCCAGCTTGTTGGGACTCTTTACTTCTCTTCACATCGGTTAGGTTTAGTCGAGATCGGCGGGGATTTGGTGGAAAGCGAGTTGCTTGAACGGTGAGGAAGGTATCGCCGGAAACACCACCCTGGCCGCGCGCCAAAACCACGCGAGGTACGGAAAGACCGGGATAAGAGGGGTTCATTTCGAGTTCCATTGCCTTCCCTGCTTTCGGAAAGACTGCATCAACAATACATTTCTGCAACGCTGCAGCCAACTCTCGCTTTATTTCTTTGTCTAATTCCCGTCTGATGCTCCGAGGCTCCAGGGCGAGGTGGCCAAAGTTACTTCAGTCTGTCATTCCAAACCAAGCTAAGGCGCAGAATTCTTCTGCGCTATGTGTGTTTGATGGACAGAGACCTCGATAGTCTATCGCCAAAACGTGCTGCGTTCTTTAGTTAACCCGAAGAAGGAACTGGCTGACAGAATACATGGTAGGTATAAACGTCATGTCATCCAACACGTATGGCTGCTCAAATCAGAACTGTAGAGTAAGAATGCAACAAAAGTATTGCATTTCGGGGCCACTCGGTTTCCACCCGTTGGCTCTAGTGATGGAGTCCTTGCGTGACACAAAACAATTGGCTCCCACGCAATGATATCTGTCCTTCTTGGGCCTTTCGTGGCCCAATCGGCGGATGCAAATTGCTTCCTCCGGGTTAGGGTCGCAACACCCGCAAGTCTTCATCGTACACCCTATCAAACTTTAAGCGTTCAGAAACTTCGGGGAGCGGACGTAACTCGAAAACCAAGGATACGTCCGTGCCGGGTTCGCCGATGGATAACCCTACCCTGCCACGTTTCTAGACTTCGGCTACCCTCCTTCCGTGAGACCTATTTGTCGTATTAGAGTATTAAACTCCCAAAAGCAGGAATGGCGACCGCTCCTCCGGATTACCCCACAGTTCCTCCAGTGACTTTTCGATTCCGTATGTTTGGCTGGTTCCCGCACGTGGCCATCGCCTGGGGTGCCAGTGCTATTTGCACACACCCAGCGGCTTTGAGGATTGTCCCTTCGAAGTTGGCCATAGATTTAGCGCACGATATTTCGTTGCGAGACTTAAGCGCTGTAGGATTGATTATAGTACCCTTGCGATGAGCCAATAGCGTCAATCACGGTTCGTGCCCGTGGGCGTGGGTCGGCTACAGCGATGACCACATTCACCTATCACTCCAGGAAGGTCGAAATCATCATTCAATCCGATAAAGGTTTGAGCTTTCTTGTAGTTCAATGATACTGAATGGCCGGTCTGGCGTGGAGTCGAGATGAAGCGACGCCCGGTCGAGGCCAATTGTCTCCAATGGATGAACCCCACACCGAACCGAGGCATATATCCCGCTCAGACCTTGAGGAGCTTACTCTTTTGGGATTATACTACCACGTAAACTCCACTCAAATTCAGGAGGGAAGAAACCGTTTGTTGTCAAAAATCTTTATAGGTCCGAATATGACGTACGTACTCTTATCCCTGGTGAAGAGGTGCATCGTCAGCCGTGCGCAGCGTCATCTGACGCTCTCCTCGATGAGGATACCTGACCGTAGGAGCTCCATACCAAAATAAACGGAGCTAAATGATAACTCTTAAGATTCACAAGTACTCTCGATCACGCATCATTTGCCAGGCGCAAACACGGTGTGCCATACGACAGTGGATGAGCTACGGGTCACCAGAGCCTGTGACTCCGGATGCATGTGAGTTCCTGACAGGGAAAAGTAGAAACCCCCAGGCTCCCTAGATCTAAGGGTCCCAGTGGATTCGAGTGGATTTCGACTAGCGTGTTGCAACATTTGCACGGGGGCGGTTCCGGGGTCCTCTAGAGCTTTGGTTGGCAGCTTTGCCGGTTCCATCCATTCAAAGCTCGGAAGAACAACGGTAAGAAGTATCATTTACTATCTAAAGATACATATGCTACAAGAACCTAGTCTAGGGTTGGAGAATCCTGAGAAGGACGGCAAACGCGTACGGTGTTTCCTTGCAGGACCTTGGGCAGCCACCTCTAGACAGGAGCCCCTCATATGGATGTTCTAGCGGGGAGCACGCTAAAACAAACGAGATATAAGTAGAAAGAATGGAGTATATGTGAGTAAAGGGACTCATTTATGTAGCTAAGCTTTGCTTACCTATGCACAACAACTGGTATGTTGACCAGGCACTGGAAATTCAAAGCGAAACTGGTGAGACAAGTAGAAAGGTTCAGCAGTAATGCAAATAGATCCATACTACGGTTAGAGGGGAAAACTAGTCGCGCTGTGTGTTGTCATGGGCTGCTATTGAAAACTAGACTGGTTGGTCGGGTCAACAAACGGGTCGCGCAAATACAGAACGGGACTAAAGAGGATCATGAGGCAGGGAGAAGTTAAGGGCTTGAATTACGTGTTATGCTGATACATACATACCGTGTTTCAAGTCACATGGCTGTGAGGTGTGCGTTGGGTCGTGCTCGGGTTTGGGTGATCGTACGAAAAAGTCTAAGTTGAATCTCGAACACCCATTGTGGTTCGATTTGCTTGTTTGGGGTCAGAAAAAACAACGTGCAGCCAGGTTTGGCAACGGGGACAGCTGTCACCCTTCCATCTTTAGAATCCCTGGGCACGGGTGGTTACAGCGAGCCCAGGACGGGGAGAGGATCCACTGTGGACCCGTGGGTCAGCACCTGCCGCGCGTTACGCCGTGAAACCGGCACGAACCAATGCCGTTCCGCCCATGATGGTGACTCTCTTCGATCACAGAAAAGAAACACAGCCCATTTTCTGGTATGTATATATTTGTGAAGGCATGCTTAAAGCTACCTTGTACGCTTCTGTAGCTGATCTCCGCCGAAGGTTGGGGGATTGTTCGCCTGGTTCTAGAGCTTGTCGTGAACCGCCACACCACGACATCATTACTTCTTTGTGAAATTGAAGGATGCTTACATTTTTATTTTTATCGGAGATAACGCCTGCCTGGGCGGCTTTTTTGTTCTGCTCCACTTCGGGGTATACCCCCCCCCCTTTGATGGTCATTCTTCCTAGCTGAACCAAGACCTCTTTCGCGATACAAAGAAAACCTGATGTATACTTTGATACATAGTTAATATCTTCTAAATGGATATTAGCCTGCGTTCCCGTCGGTCTAGAGAAACACTATACGGGAAAGCCGGGGAGGATCCCCAATCGTGCGGTACGGACCTAGCGAGTCGGCACTCCATACAGCATAGGGCGCGAACAATGAGTCATTAAGGTTTAAGGCAGGCCCCAAAATTCATCTCCCAAAAAGCGCCCGAATGTCCTTTTCAATCTTCAATCTGATTATCGGGCCGGCATTCCCTTCCCGCCTTACGCCGATTACGAAGGTGATCTTTACACTTCCATCCTATCACTTCAAAGACCAGAAATGTCTAAGTTTGCGGCATTTATGCCTTCACTATGCCTGATTTGGTTACTTGTCACATACTCCTCTGAGTGCCCCTGTGGTTTGCTCAATGAGGCTTCGGTTTCTGACTCCATCGATCGTTCTATCGCTCCTAGGGTAATGAATTTTATTGTTTGCTGCGTATAGGGCTCTTCATAACTCCCTTGCCAATTTCTCCTAGCTTGGGGGTGGGTAGCCAGTGAAGATCCAATCGGTAGACGCCAAGAAGGCCACCGACCATTGGTATTCTTCAGCGCCAAAATCATGGGACACTCTATTACTGGACGACCGTGACTTATCCGTAATTCGCCGTCGAGCGCCGTGAGTGGATCTTCCACCAAAGCCTGTTCCCCCGGCGCCCGTACCACTATCTCGAGAGATTCAGACTTGTTGAGTCATACTGAAACTGAAGTTATCTGGCCTCATGATCCGCCACTTGGAGGCTTCGTCAACCACTAATGTGTGATTCGAAGTATTGGCTCCCTGATCCTCCCTTCTATTTCATGGTGTTTAATATACATAATTACTTCGTTTGAATCTCTCTTCTCTCCATTACTGTGTGTTGCAACGGAGTTTAGATGCCGAATTTACCATATAAACAGGACGAATTGTGGCCCACCCTTGATCATCTGCAACCTTAAAGTACCCGAATTGTCGTTGATAAATCTTTGGGCTCGCTCGTAAAGCTACTTAAACTCCAGTAGTGGGCGCCCATCCGATTGCGTTTCATTGTTTCCAGGATTTATGCTGCTCTGGCTCGCTACGATGCTCTAGCATTTTAGAAAGCTTTCGCGAAGTAGTGCCATTATCGTTGTATTTTGCGTAATAGCGTGCGGCTAGCGTTATTTGCCTTTCTGTGCACTCTGCTTTTGATCTTACCTTTCCATTGGGCTCCGCCCGCAAGGGTAGTACTTGCGAAGAACGAAATGACCTTTCTGCCAAAGGTGGGCATTGTTGACTGGACCGCAAATTATATCGCATGGAATATTAAATGATTTATTACCATGGGTAGAATAAGGTAATGAAAAGGAGAGTATCGAAGCAACGCACAATCCAAGTATACCGTGTTTCCTAATTAGAGTTGACCCTGTGCGGTGAGTGCATGCCGGAGAAACCATGCTCATCAGCATAACCCCATCGGACAAGAATTAAGCATTTAGTTCCGCAGTATCGCCCACTGAAACTTTAAGCGTCACAGAGCGATTGATGCCTGCCCATTTGTGGAGCAAGTGGAGTCACGGGCTAGGTCCGCCGATCCTAGACAGTAGATCGAGGTAGGCCATCCTCCTTCCTCATGTCGAACGGGAACCTCAATAAACCCTCCTCGCAAACAAGTGGTTCGTGCTCAAGTCTGAGACTGTAGGAAGTGCCCTTTTCCTTTACGCCTTTCAATTCCCGCATCCGTAAGCCCCTCTAGGCGAGCATTGCACATGCCTTCTCTTTCGGTGTTCCGCATTAGGTAAGGCGAAGCTTGGTAGCTTGTGTTCGTTTCCTGAATTACCCCTGAAAATCACTAATAGAACATTCGGCACGCCACTGCATTGTCGGCTTTCAAGAGTGTCGAGCTGCCGTCTCGTAAGTGGCTGGTGCGAGCCAATTTTGCCAATGGGGGTGCATCGGGTGTCAGCTGCTGAAATGATCTCACTTTAAGTTGATCCCCCTTCATGCTATCTCATCCGACAAGCTTTGAGATATCTCGGGGCGACACAGTTGCGGAGTGGCCCGCATGGCGGAGGGCCGGGGCTCCCAGGCACTCGGACAAATACGCACGTGAGCACCGCCCCTTAAAAATCAAATGACGCAACTGATGGTCGAACTGGATTTCACCGCAGACCAAAACATGAACCCTCATCGTTGATTCAAATCGGATCTCCGATTACCGTAGAATCTTCTTGCGGAAAGCCATTCCGAAGGCCAAGTTGCAGGTTGCAGTCTCGGCTTTCCCTTGCGCCATCATCGCATCAATCGCATCTCATCAAATATGTCGTCCCCAAAGCCTATAAAGATGGGGACCAGAAGAATGAGGAATCATCGCTGCTCCCCCAGGATCTCAGAGTCCTTCCCCAGCATTGACAGCTATCCACCATGACCATCCAAAATGGGGTGTACCGTCTTAAAAACCTAAAAGTAGAACTCATGACTGCCGTCTTGCCATAGTGACTAACCCTTCCTTCCGTAGTCCGGGACGTACTTTGACAACAGTGAGAAGAACCGCGAAACTATTCACGGATGGGAATCCCGTCCTGGGTCACAAAACCAAGAGGTTCGTCGCCTCCCCCAACAGACATTTGCCCTCGTTTGAAGTCATCGTCTCACCGGATCTTTGTCACTAGTGGGAGGTCAGTAAGAAAAACGACGATTCCTACACCATTCGCAACGTCTCGAGCCGTCGTTACGTCCACGCTTCTGGAGGTCGTGACGGAACTAGAGTCGAAGCTGAGGAAACCGAGAGTCGTTGGGAGATCCGCGACGCTGGCGACAACACCTACAGGTTTGTTTTACGCCCATTTTTATATCTAACAGTTCCGGATGCTAACTCGTATGCCTGAAGAATCTTCTTGAAGGGAACCCAGGGCGTCATCGACTTGGACAATGGCAATGATGATAAGGGCACAAAGGTGAGTCAAGCCGAGACCTAGTCGACCTTTCTCGTTTCCTGAATGCGACCCTTGACTCTACTAGATCAACATCTGGGGCCGCACTGAGGCTCGCCAGCAAAGGTGGAAGTTCGAGAAAGTCCGGTGCGTCGATGAACCCGCCCGCTCCTATCTTCCTTTCATCTGCCACTAACATTGCCGGTTTGCGTCCACAGAGACCTAGGCGGGGACCACAGCGGTGAACGTCGCGACACCCCAGGCGGCCAACAACCTTTACCCCAACCCGGAGGAGGTGGAGGAGGTGGAGGAAGTGCCGGTCGTTACCAAGGCGATGTCCCTGCCGGTCGTTACTGGATCCGAAATGCCCATTCGGGTACTGCTATGGACTTGAGTGGAAGTAACGCCAATGACGGTGCCGCCATTATCGGCTACCAGGTCACTCAAGGGGACAACCAACAGGTACGGACGACCTTCATAGGGGGCGATTAACCATTTGCTGACGGTCAAAAATCGGATTTTGTACCCGCGTCTAGTGGGAGCTTGAACCTGGCGTCCAAGGATACAGGATCCGCAACAATGCCACGGGCACTTACCTCTCCCTGCGTGATGGCGAACAACCCGCAGACGGTGTTCTCCCAACTGGTAACAGGAACAGCAAAACTGAATGGGACGTTCGGGGAGACCAAAACGGATACACGTACGTTTCTCAGGGAAATGCTGCGTACATCGAGCTTACAAAAATACCTCATCATCGATAGCCTTAAAATTCCGGGAACAAACTTCGTCTTGGATCTGGCTCAGGGTAGCGCGCAGGACGGCGCGAAGGTGCGCTGAGGACCCCCGTCTGATCACTCCCTGCCAAAATCTGACCAAAACCTTTCTCTTTCCTTTTTGATTAGATTTGCGTGTGGACCAGCAGCGGCGCAAATAACCAGCGGTGGCTCCTCGTCCGGGCTTGAGGTCGCATCCCTTCGTGTAATTTGGGATCTTCTTGAAGTTCGAAATTGAGAAAGCTAGCAATACCACATCTATGTAGTACATGTAAATACCTGACAACATGAATAGTGAGGGAAAGGTCTAAAGTGCGCTCCTTCGGATGTCGGAAGAGTGCGGAAGAGTGTAGGCCTAGGCTTGCTGAGGACCGGATCTAATGCAACAGAAGATGGAGCACGAACTCTCTAATAGTAACCACTATTCTACTTAAAGAACCTGTCACTTTAGGGCCACTAATTAACGGGGTTAGGAGCGTAGGTCATGCGAGAGGGAAAACACCTACCGCAGCCAGCGTTTAGTGACTGTCACCGGTAGGAGGGACTTGCACCTTCCAACACCCATAAGGTTGCGTTGATATGAGAAGCGCTCACTATTTAATAGCATGATGGAGCATTATTCCACATCATCTCTTCCGCGACTATATAGCTCGTAGTATGTATGTATGTATGTAAGTTCTTTCGATGATGGGACCTGTCCCACGGTTCGCGTTGGTTGTTTGAACAAGTTTACTCCAATGGCGAGCTCTGTTCCCGTCGAACCCGCCATCTTCCCGTCATCCGCCTCAGCCATCCGTCTCTGTCTCTCAAGCCGAAATGGCCTCTCGACGTGGTAAAAAGGTGAACCATCTTCATCCAACACCCTCCAAC
>KN823267.1:34531-49680 GCA_000827465.1 Tulasnella calospora MUT 4182
TGCTCCGCTCCTTGATAGCACGAACAAGCCACTCATCATCCCTCACCTCTTTTTTCCTCGATCTATATTATGTTGCTACAGCACCGTCACACAGAGCCTCGTTGAGAACGCCTGGCCCAAGGTACCTCGAAAACTGATGGACGCCTTTCCCCGGTCCGGTATGTTCTTACCCCAAAGCTCCCAATGATTTACCTGATCACAATCCCCAAAAGGAACTCTCGTTGCCGCCTCTAGCACTCTCTACATCAAGCAGCTTGTTGTTGATGCGAAACTGACCCTCGACCAGAAGGAAGAAGGGAATGCCGCGTACCTTGACGCGCTTGATGATATTTGCCAGGCGCTTTCCAGGCTTAACACCATGCTTAGCAAGGTTCGGTTAAGTGGGAACCACAGACAACTGAATGCGATGTAACATTTGCTTCTTTTTAGACTGGGAGAGAGATGTTGATATGGGCAGCTACAGATGGCCTACTTAGACAACTCATAAGGTGACCTGGCGAGTTCTTTTGCATGAGGTGTAGCAATTACCTGAACGAATGTCTTTTTGCATCAGGATGTCTGAACAGTTGGAACGCATGTCTCAAGCGTTCATGACGTCGTGACATCGACTTAGGGTCTGCAGTCTTTGGCGACCGTACATCCGGTCGTCCTCTCCGATACCTCCGAGAGAACACCTGCCAGGCGGGCACCGGCCTAGCGCCTTGGGCTAGGCGGGACACCGATTGCCGACTGGCACTCCGAGTCGAGCGCGCCGGGAGGTACCCATTAGCTTTTTATTTAATCATCATCTTGTTCTGTATTAAAATTTTGCTCACTGTGTAATAGCCATGTTGAAGTTACCTGGTCAGTAGCCTAATAGCCTAATTTGGTGTAATAGAGTGATCTCAAGGGCTGGAGCCTCTTCGCGCCGCCGGGTGCGGTAACTCGGAGGCTAGGCGGATGTTCTTTTTTGTCGAACACCCTAGTAAATACTCGTTGCCGTACCATATATGAAGCCCCACCGTATGAGAGCACCGTCTCTGTGCAGTTTGCTGCTGTAATTGTATGTAAAAATATTCACTAACCTAACGCCAGCCGACATTCACTTGCTTAGGTCTGGTTCTTAGACCGGGAAAGCCGAAACTTGAGTTAGGAACTACGTGTTTGGTAGGGCGAATAAGTCAAAATTTCACCTTCAAACTGATCGCCCTATTGCTCTGGGTACTTTAAGGGCCTGATATACTCACTTTTTACCTCCTGGGTTGTAAAAGAGAAGAGAGTAGTGGGCGTCCCGAGAAGACCTGCTTTGAGCAGCACTCAGTGACACTCGTGCGTGCTATATATATATACTCAACGAGCATATATGTTACAACCAGGTCATGCACTGAGCTGGAACAACATCTCGGTGCCGGCTTGTTTCTGGAAGGAGACAGGTCCCACGGTTCGAGTTGGGTGCTTGATCAGGTTAGCTCCAGTGGCGAGCTCTGGTTCCTTCGGGCCCGCCATCTTCCTGTGTCATCTGCTCTCAGCCATCCTGAAATGGCCTCTCGACCTGGTAAAAAGGTGAACTACCTTCATTCAACACCCTCCAACTCACGTCATCCGCAAAGCCAAAGTGAGTTTTGAAACTAATACGTACGTCTTAACTATCGTCCTGAAAGGGTTCTCCCATAAAATTGGACGAAAAGACAAAGCCCGGGGTCGAAAACGACGGGATGCCACCGGTGGAGAGGAGAATCGCTCATCAGTGAAAGAGAGGACCATCCAACGGCCCAACAAACGAACGAGGGGAGACTCAGCTCCCATCGAGTCCCACGGCAATCGCTGCGGGTTCCTCAGCCTCCCGGTGGAGCTACTATTCTTGGTTCGGCTCTAAATTCTACTGTGTGGTGTATAATCTGTGCTGACATTCTTGCCGCAGGCCTGTATGGATTTAGAGCCGATTGATATTCTCCATCTCTCAAGGCTCACTAAGGGATTTCGAGCGGTTCTCCTCTCCGGCGAGAATTGCAGGGTTTGGGGAGAGGCTATAAAGCGTATCAAAGGCCTTCCTCGCTGCCCACCGGATCTGTCTTACCCTGCATACGTCTCCCTTATGTTCGAGACAGGCTGTCAGGTAATTCCTACGGTGGTCGAGCGATGGTGAGACATTGATGTGATCGTTCAACGAAGGGATGTCTCTCGCCCACAGCGAAAACGGACTACTTCTTTCGACTGCGACTGTGCAACACGTGCACAATGGATCAGTATGAGCTCCGCTCCCTGACAGCACAAACAAGCTACTCATCATGCTCAACCTTTTTTTTCAACTTTATATCTTACAGTACCGTCACACAGAGTATCATTAAGACCGCCTGGCCCAACGTACCTCAAAAGTTGATGGACGCCATGCCTCGGTCCAGTACGTCCACACTCCCAGAATTCACGAGGGCTTGCCTGATCGCTACTCGCAAAAGTAAATCTCAGCCCTCAATTCAATACCCTCTACGTCAGACAGCTTGTCGTTGATGCGAAGCTGACCCTCGACGAGAAGGAAGAAGGAAGTTCCGCGTACCTTGACACCCTTGATGACATTTGCCGGGCACTTTCCACGCTTAACGCCATGCTTCGCAAGGTTCGGTTAAGGGTGAATCACAAACAGCTGGATTTAATGTGATGTGCATTCTCTTTAGACCGGGGCAAACCTGCGGATGTGGGCAGAACAGGACGGCAGTGCTAGACGATATCTCTTACAAGAACAACGAATCGAAAGGTAACCTGTCCAGTTCTTTGGTGTGATGTGCAGCAATCACCTCAACGAACGGGCGCGTTTTTGGAACAGTATCTTAAAAAGGATATTGGAACTTGGTTGGAGCCCCGAAGACTTCCCCCCACGGTGGAATGATGCCTGGAATGGCGACGTCGAGACACTGGTTTTTCGGCCCAAGCTGTTAACAGATGGAGGTCAGCTTCTCACTCCGCATGCCCCCTGGATCATTTCCTCCTCTGACAATCGGAAGTATAGCTTGGGAGGATCTCTATCCCCAAATCGTCCCAGTCCTTGAACGACACAAGAAGCGCAGGCTACGCAAAGAGGCTCAAGATTGCTTGAACACGAAACGGAAGGTAGTCTGGAAATATTTTGAAGAATGGGTGGAGGACCAGTCGGAAGCCACCCTCTATGATGACGAAAACTTCTTTTTGAATCCCCGCCAGCTTCTGGCAATTCCAACTGTGGCCAAGCTTATCAAATCCTCGAGTAGCGCGAACATCAGCAAAGACCTATGGGTCAAGAACCTCGACAAGATTGCGGCAACCAACAGGACACACCAGGAAAGGATTGTTGCTGCGTTGCGACTGGTCCTCATTGGACAACCACATCCTCAAAAAATGCGAAGCATTGAGCTTGGCAAAGATCCATTTGAAGACCTTCACGTGGATTTTGATCCTACGCTTGACTTGGACGTACATGACCTACTCGCTCCGACCTCCGCTTTCTTCTGCACAGCCTGCAGAACTACTTTATGGTTCCCGGGCCTACTCGCTCACGAGTGTTGCCTGGTCGAACCATGGACCCCCGGTGGTTACTCGGGTACAGAGCGGCTTGGTGAAACATTTCACACTGCCAAATTAAAAGCAGCCTCTCGGATATGTTCCTTTATCCCACGTATTGTGGAGGATCTCGGGTTATCATCTGGAGTCACTTTCGAAGAGGCAATGGCGCTCGAGGGAGTCTGTCTCTGCCTGAGATGTGACGACTTGATTGCTCAGCCTATGTCTTTTGACGAGTTGGTGAGAGACTAGTAATCTTCGCCAAAACATCAACCGTTATTCTGATCTGAAACTTAGGTGAACCATTACGTGAATGAGTGCCAGTGGTACCAATCGATGTCGTCCTGGGTTCCGAAGCGCACGACAGGCCTTACTTCAGACGACGATGAAGCCCCTCCCAAGTTCGTCCAAACTCATGGAGATAAGGATAAAGGGCACTTGGCTTGTGTGGCTACCGAAGCCCAGTTGGAACGCTTGCGTGAAATCAGAAATAACGATAATGAACGTCAGGACGCCCTCATCAAGCACTTAAATCTCGCGGAGCCAGCATCGAACTTAACATACTGGGAACGGCGCCGCGGCCGCGAGAATCGAAGGACCTGCAATCTTTGTCCAAAGGTAAACAAACTCGGCCCAAAAGAGGTGCGTATAGGTGATTTTCCCTCTTTCAACTGCTCTATGCTGACTATTGGATTCCCAGCCAATGGAACCAGTCAAGATGGAGGTGCACATACGAACAAAGTCAGAGGCTCGGTTCACCCCACATTCGACGTATTGACTAATTAGGTTTCTTCACAGGCACACAAAGACGCCCGACCTTCTAATAGATTCAAAGCGACTTCGCCGTACTAGTTGATAGTCGAAATGTATGCCGTCGCCCAGTCTGATATTTGCCACGACCCTGACCGATCTTTCCGGGTTGCCTCCTAATTTCGTATGAATCTCCACAGGCCGACTCCGGCGTATTCAAAGGGGCGATCACGATATCGTTAGCGAAGATAATGCGTCATATTTTCCAACTTGAAATGTCCTGCACATAGCGTGTACAAAAATCCTAGTAGTACAATGTCCATCGCGCCATGATGTCCTTACGTATAAAAGTTCAACGTCTGAGCGTGAGCATAAAGCGAACCAAGGTACAATAAAAGTTAGATGGTCCTTGAAGGGAACGAAAGCTAGTGTTCAGGCGGATGAGCGTCGAAGTGTGAAGACACCCTGGACAAAATCAACCATCCGACCTCTCGTCTCCGGCCACGAATCGGGTTTTATAGGGAAGCAAAAGAGGCTTCGAATCAACCCACACCCGTTTCTCCATTCCCTTCCGCACCTGGGGAAGAAGTGGAAGAGAGCACGACAAATCATAAGCCTCAAAGCAAACATGCCACGACATCGAAAGGGCTTACTGATAGCAGAATTCGTAACCGCACCGACACATGATGTGGCGACAGCCTGGATCACAGCACAAGGATGAGTTAGAATACTCGACTGTGAAAGGGATCCTCAGCCGGCATGTGATTTCTCCTCACCTTCGTCTCGTTCGACGACAATGCGGCATTTCGGACACCTTCGCCAATTAGACCTTTTGGCCAGTTTTTGAAGGGCCTTATCAAGTGCAGCCGCTCCAGATACATGCTAAAGGGCGAGAGAAACGCAGAACAACGAATCAGTCTTCGAGCCTAGAGCAGGAGATGGACGGTTTCCGGACGCACCGCAAACTGAGCGCAACTCTGGCCTGATAGGGTGGGAATGAGCAACGAAGATGTAAGCTACAGCGGGCGATGGTCAAAAATAGGCTCACCCTCATGCCATGGCGACTGGCAGCGGAAACAAAATGCCTCCTTACACTCGGGACAATCGGTCTTGCGGAGAGAGCGCGAGCATTCTCGGGACGGCAACTCAATCCGAGTGCCGCATTTACCATTCGGACAATAGAACTGCCATGTAACCACCCACACGTTAGCCTCACCCAAGCCGACCGACTGAGCTTTAGCGAACAAAGACTCACAGTCTGAACTTCCTCAAACAGCTTGGCCCAATACCACAATCCTTCCAAATCCTGTCTATCCAAAATCCGCTCGGCTTGCTGGTCCATGATGATGTAGGGGCATTCAGGACATCGGATGGGGAAGACGGTGCGGAACGATGCGTCTGCCAATTTCGTTTTGAGGTACCCCGAGATGCAGGTAAAACAGTATGTGTGGCCGATTACCATCCCATAACAGCGCAAAGCGATGCCCAGAGGCCGTCCCGGTGAGCTGGCTTCTAAGGCGCTCAATGGACCTTCGTTCAGCAGAAGGACTTTGTCGCCGCAGATCCCACATTCAGGCTCTCCTGTTGGTAAACTGGACGGGTTGATGCGAGGAGTTGTAAATGCGGTGTAGTGGTCGACGGGGTGCCATTCGTAGTCGGCGTTGGTGTGGGTTCGTGCTTGACGCTGGTGTGGCAGTGTGTTGGCTGTGGGTGTTGCCTATAGTAATACACGAGGCAAAGAGGTTAGGTAGCGTCCGGAGTGCACGCCAGTACCGTTACTCATTCCTTACCTCGTCCGCCCCTTGTACTGCGGTGTCTGGGTCGGGGTTCGTTACGAAGAGTCGAGGTGCGTTCCGCACGCCGTAGTTTTGACCGAACTCCGTCGTCACGGTGAGTGGCGAAACAACGGACTAAAATGCAGACAGGTTAAGCGCAGGGAATTTGAGAGGCCAAAGGTGCTTTTATTCACCTGTGGTGGCACTGGTGGACTTGAAGACGATGGGCCTGGCTCGGAATTAGAAGTTACATCGGTGGTTCTCCGAGGAACCCCACGTCGTCGGTAGGCCTTTGCAATACGTGTCTGCTCCATGCTGCTTTCGACTTGTACTCGTCTAATAATAGTAGCTTTGTGTGTTGAGAGGTGGGTTGTAGCTTGAAAAGAGGTTCAAGAGAGAGCAAGGGACGGAGGGTCTTCCTAACACGTCAACCCGGCAACATCAGCTTTTTGTAGTGCGCACGTAGTCCACATTCAGGGAGATGAGAGCTCACATAAGCGAATGCAGGCTAACGATGGCAGTTTGAGGGCACCGGATTGGGGAGGCATCGTTTCAGTCGTTTCGATCGAGGCAGTGGCGGTGAAAGCACACTGCGGGCGGACACGCCGGAGTCACGTGATCACTTTCGGCGACTTTCATAAAAGCCCGATCCAGTCCACACTCATCATGCCCATGGGAGGCCCAACCAGGGTGGGAGCAGGAGAAGTGAGTATATGTGATGGACACACTATCGCTAGGGATACAGCCATAAAAGTACTCCTTCGAGAGAAGGAGGACTGGAATAAAGTACGATGGAAAATGAAAAAGGACCAAGAAAGAAAGGAAGGACAGGTGGAGAGCCAGACCTGGGACAAGAGAAAAAAGTTGGGAAGAAATGCAGGTGACCAAAAGAAAAAGAAAAGAAAAGACCAAGGTTCATGCCCCCGTTGTTTTTTTCAAGCAGCTTCGTTCCTTCTTTTGAAAGTAAAGAAGTCTCGAACCATCTCGACGACTCTGCTCCTGGTCTCGGGCCAAGCTTGGGGTTTAGTAGGGAAACATATTATGCTCCGGAGTGCACCGCATCCGTTGCGCCATTCTCTTCCGCAACTGTAGGAAGGAAGGGGGAAAAAATCTAACGTCAGCACGGGTCTCGGGGAGACGCGAAAAGACCGACGGTGAACAAAAACTCACTTGTAGCAGAACTCGTGCCCACATCGACACATGATGTGACGGCAACCTAGAGTAGAGTAGAGCGGAGGAGCGTGTTAGGAGAGAGGGTAAAGGGAAGGAAATGGTCGAAGCATGATCTTGAACGAACCTTCCCGTCGTTCAACGACGATTCGGCATTTCGGACATCTACGCCATTTTTCCTTCTTGGCTAGCTTCTCTAGTGCTCTGTCAAGTGTGACTGCTCCAGTGGCGCGCTATAAAGTAGGGGTAGTGGCGGTGAGCCACAACGCTGAATGGGAAGGACCAGGGGAGAGATCCACTTACTGCGTGTTGAGCGCACGATTTTCCTGTAAAAGGAAGCGCCGGCGTTAAAATGCGCCTCTATCGAGAATGATAGAGTAAAAACGTACCTTCGTGCCACTTGACCTGACAGCGGTAGCAAAACGCCTCTTGACAAGCAGGACACTTGGCTCGCCTAGTCGACCGAGCGCATTCCGGGGTAGGCTGCTCGATCCTCGCCCCACAAGCACCATTGGGACAATAGAACTAGAGTCACAAAGAGTTGTTCAGGATTGAAAAAACACAGCCACCAAGTGGAGCAGCAAGACTCACAGTCTGGACCTCCCCGAACAATTTGGCCCAATACCACACGTCCTCCATATCCCTTTTCGTCAAGATCCTCTTTGCAAGGTCTTCGATGATGACGTACGGGCATTCGGGACACCGGATTGGGAAGACCGTGCGGAACGGCGCGTCGCCCAACTTGGTTCGGAAGTAGGTCGCCAAGCATGAAAAGCAGTAAGTGTGACCGAGGCTGGCGCCATAGCACCTCAGCGCGACGCCGGTGAGGGGTCCGGACGATGCGAGGACGTCCTCGGGAGATGGGCCCTCCGCGTTGTTGGGTCTGACGATGATGGGGTCCTTGCAGATCCCGCATTCGGGGCGACGTGAGCCTCCGTAGTAGGTCGTCGGGCGTTTGGCCATTGGCACTGGCATCGAATTTGGGGACAAGGGAGAGCTTATAATGCTGACTTCTCGGCGGCGTCGTTTGGACGTCCTACTCGAATCGGGCTGGATAGGCGGTGAAAGGGAAAAAGCGGTGCGAGTTCAGCTAAAGGTTGGAGTTGAGCGGAAAGCGCTCGGGTTGGCTCACCTCGTCGGAGCTGTCGCTGAGCGGGTCGGGGTTGATGACGGTCAGCCGGCATTGGCGTCGGAATCCTTCCCAGTCCCCATGAACACGCCTGCGAGACGGCTTTATAAACGCAGAGAGGTCAGTCGGTGGAGGAGCCTTTGTCTAAGTGTAGTGGCGAAGGCATACCCGGGATGGAGGAATATCGATGGCCAAGAGCGATGATACCGAGCCAGCCGGCGACGATGGTCTTGCCACGGTTTCTTGTTCCTGTGGAGTTAGTAGAACGTTTGAAGGAGAAATTGAAGGTGCGAAAACGTTTGAAGTAGAAAGAAGAGATTCTGGTCGGGGTTGGATTTTCATGTTGGATGTCGGAAAGGGGGTTTGGTGGCGTCAACCAGCGGTGTAAAAGTAGAGATAAAGACGAAGAGGCTTGGGTTGTTGCGATAACTCTGCCTCTGAGTCTGTGACTTATACTTGACTCGTTTTGGGAGGTGACTCGACCTCCGAGTGCGGGCAAGGGGTGAATGGTGGAACAAGACGAGAAGGATACGCCTTCTGTTCCGCGCGTGTCAGCCACCGGCGAGTGTGGTTTGTTCCACCTTGGAGGTGAGGACTCACCAAGTGACTCACACGCCACTAAACGCCAAGGGAATTATGCGAGACGTTGAGGATCTCTTTTGGCTGTGGCTTTTGAGGGTAGGTTGGGTGATGTGACTGCGGTGGTGGCGATGACGAATCAGGCCGAACGAGCGGCTATCGCCTAGAAGAGGAGGAGATCCTCGCTTTCACGTGACGTCCCTGGTTAGAAATGAAACACAAGAGCTTTTAAGTGAATGAGGGACAAGGTGTGCGTTGGCGTCGTCATAGGCATTGCCCCCTTTGATCGTCGGAGTTGGAAGTTGGTGCCTGGGCCTTGCTGTGTAATCACTTTTTGAATTGGGGCGAATGTGGAAGCCTCCATTTTCTATATGGTTACGGCCACGCGTTCGCGCGGGGATCCCAGAACCGGTTCAGTACGAAGTAGTTCCCAGGCAACATTGATTCTCGATACGCATTAGCCCATGCCATACATATGCTTAACTAAGTGGCGGAGCTCAGCATCATTCATCACCGTACATACATCTTAGCTAAACGGCGGAGTTCAGTTTCTCGTAAAAGGACGAACTAAAGGCGTTTTGACAGGACCTGTCGTGGCGCTTTCGACCCCCGCCTCATCCGCTGCAGTCCCCTTGCAGAGCAGGAGAACAGCTTTCAAGTCGTAAGAACCATGTTCGGCCGGTTCCCCTGACGTCGACCGCTTCTTGACTGCCATTTCCACCGCCACGAGATCTCCCTTTTTGAGTTTGGAGGCAGGGTACTTCTTTAGCTGGTCCTTGAGTAGAATGCCCCCAATGGCATTGTAAACTTGTGCGAAATGTTTGTATTAGAGATGGGTCAAGGGTGTGAATGATAATCCACGTGTTGGTAGTGATGTGTGAAACTTACTCCTAGACCTGCCTTGGCAAGGCGAGTCGAAGTTCGGATGCTTGGGTAAGATTTGGGTTCTACAACACGTACAAAGTTTCCCAGATGGAGATGGCAAGGAAGAAAATCGTCGAAAAAACTCTTACTGTCTTTTGGAATGCTGTAATGGGCCAGTACCGCGTTGGCCGTCTTCAGGTCTTCAGCCAGTATGGGGACCATGTTGAGAGTGACGGTTGGCTTGTTGTCAAGAAAAGACGTATAAGTACGGGTCCCACCAGCACAAATATAACGAGCTGTCCGCCTAGAACCAGGAAGTGCTTGAGGGGTCCAGAACCGTAGCGCAGGTTGCTAGGGGCTCGATGCATGGCGAAGCCGTTGCCGTTGTGCGCGTCGAGTAAACGTAAGATTTGACTGGAAGGGCATCGTTGTCAAATTCAAGGTCATTAAAGGCTCCACGGCAATGGCCTTACGTTTTTTTCTTGATGGAAAAGGCCTAGTTTGCGGCCACCGATGAATCGAGAGGCTTGATGTTGCTATTGAAAGTAACTGGTTCGTCGACTGCATCGGCAAATGATTCGTCGCTATCGGAGTCGTCTTCCTTCACTGTCGTGCCATCGAGTGCTGTTTCGTCCTCGGTTTCAGTCCCATCGGTTTCATCCTTGGCTGCCGTCTTCGTGACAGGGCTAGAGGCTCAATGCATGAAGATTAGTATAGGGAACATGTGATATCATGTGGAAGGCAAAGGGCGGCTAAAACAAGGGAGAAAAGCCAAAACGGCGAAACGTAATACAAAATGACAAAGATGCATCACGCGGAAGGCCATCGGCGCCTAATAGCAAGTAGATTACTGCTGACAAGACCCATCACCCTTACCATACCGGGTTCTGGGAATTTTGGGTAATCGTATTGAGTGTACCCACCTGCAGGATATCAAGCGTTGCTGTCGACTTCTGAGCTGAGACCGGGTGGGAAGCAATTGGGAGACGGAGCGGCGGGCTCTTTTAAACGTGGGTCACAACGCCACATTCTTACATAATAAAACAATATCCCAAGATCCTGCCAACCCCACCCCACAGTTCAAAACGAAAGCGCTATTTACTCTGCAGAAAAAGTTTCAGAAAAAGGGAGCTATTTATCGGTTGCCGGATCTCCGGGCATGAGGCGTTCGAAACGTGCTTCGGGCAGAGTGACGCAAGTCCTGGTGGTCCAGACGACGGCAAAGGAGCCACCTGTTGGCTTAGCAAACCGCGAAAGGAGCATCTCAGGAGTCGGCCCAGCGGGTGTGTCTAGTCTGTGTAGGGTTGGCCCTGGTCGATGTAGAGGAAGGCAGAGCACACCGGCGCAGTACCAACTCTTTATCAATGGCAAGAGCACGAGCTCCCAGATCAGGGGGACACGTGGACTGAAGAAGTTCTTGGCGAGCGGGGAGCATATAAACTTACCCGGACAGTCACACGGCCAGTCGGGAGAGCCCATTTTGGGCTTTAACCTCTGCGGAGACCACTTTCCCCCGCCCGCACCGCAGGGAGAGCGTGTTTTGTAAAAGCTCACCAGTGACATTCGAAGACCGACGCCAAACGACTGGGGATGGTGGATGGAGAGGGGGGGAGAAGTGGCTTGGAATCCGTTATCTCTGCCGCGGCTGTTCAGCCCGCGGCAGCTGAAGGTCGATACCGTTGCAACTTTGACTGAAAACGGAATACCAACTTTCGGCTCCAGCCTTCGTGTGGAGTCTTGCGCTAGAGGGCGTCCTATCTGCCGGTCCAGGATTCGAGCCAGACAGGGTTGAGAGGGATGCCACCTGCCGGGAGTTAGGATGAAATACGATCAAGCCACAGGGCGTTGGCTTGCCGTTATGGGAAAAGGTTAGAGCGTCAGCGGCGACGACCTTGCTCACGATTGACGTACGTTGGATAGGACTTCCATCTCAAGTCCCTTTTCCATACGGGTATCTTGCGACCTTTTGTTGCTAGCTTTCGAAATATGGTGTCGAGGTGGATGTATACTTGCATTCTAGGGCAGCCGAAGAAAGCGTGGGCCAGATTCCAACGAAAAGCTGGAAGGAAAGCATAGCGCAGTCAGCAAGATAGGCACCGGAGGAGTGCGCTAGGTCCTATTGGCGGTCGCATAAACAATTGTCATACTCCACAGCCAACCACAAGCGCCTTTGTCAATCAACACAAGCTTGGGATGTCCCTGGACCCCCAAGTGAGCTCCATAGTGCTTTTGGAGTAAGAGCAAGGATCGCTTTTACCCTCAAGACATTAGTTTCACCGTCCTGCATAATCAATAGGGAGTCGAAGGAAACAGGGGATAGTGTTCAAGTGAAAAATCACCTTCTATACTCGGATACTGGAGCTATACACGGAAAGATGCAGATAGCGAGTTTCGGCAGACCTCGACCAAATAGGCAACCCAGAACCGGGGCCTGTGTCAGCTATCAGGTAAGCCTGACCCAACAGTGGAACAGGCTCGTTTAATGATAGTACCCACAAAGTACTGTTATTTTATCTGTGGCAGTTTTACGCCCTGACCGCACAGACACACAGGCTTCCCGCACCCGGGTGGGTCGTGGAACCGATAGAAAGAGGGGGTCCCCCCTCAAAAACAACTCCTTCGGAAAGTGAGCAGCCAACGTTAACTACGCCATGAGATAAGAAGTCAAGATGGTAATGGGACCATATGGTTCTCTTGTTCTTCCCATTGCCTGTTTCGATCACTCCGGGAACGTGTTGCCTGCTTCCACCGCGCACACCACCATACAACTACATGATAATGGGGTACCGAAAGCGAGTTTCCGTTGAGATGCCGATCTGGCCTGAGGCAAAACAAGGGTCCGCGTGCATGAAATGCAAAAACGGTGAACTTGCATTTAGTCGGGGCGGGTTGATAGCATAGCCGAGCTTTATTCGATCTTCCAAATAGCGTTGACGCGTGAAGAAAAATATGCAGGATTCGTTGACACAGGCCCAGATTTCCTATTTCTTTCATGTACGCGGAAGTCCCCAGATGGGCGTGTCCACAAGCATCATGCGGCGCCCAACCGGGGAACATGGATACATAGGCCATGTGGGAAATGAGAGATCAATCACGGGCATAAATGGGTAAGTGGAGGGGCATCACTCCTCGAGGCCATTGACGTCGGCTTACTCTCAGAGCTCCGCACTCTTCCACATGTCCACCATCGCGACGTGGGCTGGCACTCACCACCACCAAGGTTGCCCATCCTTCATACGCATCAGTACCGTTCGTTGCTTGTGATGATTCGTCTACGGGTACATTGTTGACGATGCTTCCGCCCTTCTCTAAGCCAGATCGCCAGTATTTACCGATACAAATGGGCCGCCCCTCTCCACACGCGAATTCAAGTGCACTAGAGAGACACGCGTTATATTTGGCCCACACGCGGCAGGATGAATGCACCACCCATAACAATGACACGTTAGAGTTTGGTCGCAAGAATGTCCAAGCTCTGCGGAATCGCGCTATTTCGCTGCTTCACCGCTACCCAGTTCGGGCCTATAATCGACTAGCGGACAGTACCCGCAATCGTCTCGCAAAGCGCTGGTCGGCCCAAGATGGAAGATCTGCCACGAGGACGGAACCTGAAACGGTCCGATATAAGGCTGATTCCCACCTTCCCCGAATACCACGTCACATTGCATCAATGAGCGTCACGCCAGCCCCGCGGAGCAGGGTATTTTGGAGAGCGTAGACTTTAGACTAGCGAGCGATTTCATGTCATGGTGCTGAGCGTCTGAGGCCATGGAATTCAGATAACCCCACCCTACCCCCCTCCCCGCACCAAACTATACATGTAAGCTTTGCGTTTTCTCACCAGGCACACTGTCTCACGGCCACTGGGCAACATACGTCATACATCCGACTAAACTTGGTCCTATATTTCGGCCCGAAATTGGAACTGGCTGATATGTATGTGCTGTGCGGGTTGAACGGCGCATGGTACCCACCGTGGCGTGCTTTTGAGGGAAAAGAGCGCTCCAGCTTCAGAGGTGGTATCAGGAGGGCAAGGCAACGGCGACCCAAGGTTCATGGCCAGGAAGCGCTTCCCCATTTATTCTCAATCGGTGAGCTCAGAGACAGAAACGGACATGGGGTAGCAAAATGCGGGAGAAGCAGGAGACACGAGAAGCACAATTGAATAGCATTTTAATGTATTCATTTCAGAAGACCACTGAGACCGAGCATCCCCGCTGGCGATGCTTGGCCGCGTCCTCGCGGAGTTAGTCGGTTTTTTTTTCGGGGCACGCATGCCCGAGCCCGCTGGCGCACTTTTCTTCCGCATCCTTTTTGGGCTCGCTTGCCCGGCACGCTTGCCAGCGACTAACGCTGCACATTACCCGTAGACTACGCATCATCGCGGAACGGCATTCGACCAATGGATTGCTCAGCTCCTCCAAGTGGTCCATCTGACCTGGGAGGGTGAGCGCAGCCCGAGGGCTCCTTATCAGTCCAGTCTCGAATGCGCTGTAGTTTTTCGTTAGCTCTCCCCTTTTCCCGCCAGGTATGCTTTCCTCTGTCTTGTCGTTTGCGCCTCTCAATGAGCTCTCCCCTTTTTCCGCCACCCTCCCTCCCACCCTTGAGTCTTCTTTGTTGTTCCTTGTTCTTTGTACTCTTTTTCTGTACCGGGTTTGTCTCGCGCGCATTGTAAAAATGGCCCTAGGGCCGTAGTATTGCCTATCAAATTGTTGTGAGTAGCTGTTGGCCGGTTTCTACTTATTTTCTACATCGCCGATCCTCTGCATAAGGTCTCAGTGGCCTCTTCCACCAGGGAACTTAGCCGAGAAAGTTGCCGGTCCATCGTTTCCAAGAAGTGGATCACGAGTCGGCCCCCACGGCAGCGGAGTGGTTCAAATTGGGTATTCCCAATCCGAACAGTGCTAACGGGCTCAGAACGCCGAAGGTATATACAACCTGGCTTATTCATTATCTCATGAGTTTAAAGCCTTAAACTATGTAGCGCCGTGAGATCCACAGTTTGTATTGGCCATCGGATTGTGGAAATGCTACCAAGCGTCATCACGTCCCTCCTCGCACTTACTACGTGTTTTGGACTACCTACAGCCAGCAATAACGCTAAATATCGGACGAAAAGAGGCGTCGGAATACTTTTACTACGGGCGAACCTGCCTTCTGCTCGATTTTCTCCCGTGCCTCCATGCACCATGTTCCGGAACACTTAAGCAGGTCATCTAACCGACTCATCAGGAAAAGGGGTACTGGCTACACAGAACTATGTACTGCTATGAGAAAATATATAGACTATATAGCTGTCATAGTGGCATATCTCCCTGTACCTAACTGGCAATTTATGTAGACTACAGTAGTCTACTGTAGTGAGCCATAGC
>KN823268.1:7437-21011 GCA_000827465.1 Tulasnella calospora MUT 4182
AAAATGCGACCACGGACAGCTGAGTTAGCTGATGATGTCCAAATGTTTGCTCGCCAGTTCAGCTGCCGCTTCCCGAGAAGGATCCGACTTGTTGCTTGGCTAGCATATTTTGCCCATAACCTTGTCCCCACAGGGGTGTGAGGGAGGGCTGAAGAGTAGATGTGGAGCGCACCGAACAACATCGGCTCGAAAAATGCAGCAATAAATCTCTGGATGTCGTTCCACAAGGAGATGAGAGAACCATCCGACATCTCGCCCGGCCATCTCTGGGAACGTCGGAGTGGGGTCAGTTGCAGCGCCTCGAGATCGTAACGCTACTCCGTGCTTACCAGAAGCCACTGATACACTTGCTTCGCCGCCGAACCCGCTTCGGCCATTGCCCCGATCAAACTCATCACTTCGAGCCAGGACAAAAGTTTCTCCTCACTAACTACTCTGAACTTCGTTAGGATCAAGCTGGTCGTCGTTGCCGCCGTCTCCGACCACGTCACCCCAGCTGTCAAATGGGTGGACCAAAAACGACAGCAGTACCGAAGGTCCTTGGATATGTGGTCATCGATCGAATCTTTAATTTCGGAGTTCGCCATCAAAATATCGGGCAGATTACATATGTTTTGCTTTAAGTCCCTGGCGATGACTTGCAGACTTACGCCTGCGAGGCGCCGATGGACTTCCATCGGATCAATCAAATAACGTTGACTTTCGCATCGTTCTCGAGCAGTCAGAAGGTCACGAATAGAAGTGTGCATCAGACGCACAGGTTCGGATGAGGATGTGGGGATGGGGAGGAGGGAGTTGAGGTCGGCAAGGATGTCTTTACGCAGGAACTGTACGATGTTTTTTTGACCTTTGAAGATTGTATGGTCGGCGTGCAGGAAGGCGATGACTTCCAGTGACATGGGATAAGGCGCCACTATCAGCGTTCCTAGCACCCAGGATAGTAGCTCTCTCCGCATCGAGTCTTTTTCTACCTCGTTAAACGCTTTGGATAGGATTTGGTGGTACAAATCGTCCAGTCCGCTCCATTTGGACGAGCGTTGAAGCAAATCTTGAAGCCTGTGATCAGGCGACCCACCACTGATGTACGTCACTGCGGTCCGAGCCCATTGAAATAGACCTTGTGACATCTCCACAATGCCTTTAACCTCAGTCAACGAAGGCCATGTCTCGGGGAGATCATGGTCACCCCTAATTTGTGCGCAGGCGTTTTGAATAAACCGAGTTATATCTTCATCAACGCGAGGGATGGAGTCGAGGTCCTCGGCACGCCACTTTCTGGATTCGAGTGCGACGAGAAGCGGAGCTTCGGGGCGACATGTGAGGAGAAATTTGACCCTGGTAGGGAGGAATGAGGAGTGTTCATCAATCAGTCTGACGAATCGCACGGTATCCATGACATTCTTGCATTCGTCGAGGGCGTCGACAATGATTATAATGGGGTGGGCGTGACCCCGAAGCTTCTCGAGTGACCCGACAAAGAGAGTCTTGAACTGCTGATCAAGTCGTTCCTTGGCGATGTCTTCATTCTCCTTCACGCAATGTAAGATTGCATTTTTCACCTCCGGAACTAGGCTTTTCCCGAGTTGCCTGGCGAGAGCACAGATGAACTGGCCATCCAACGCGTTCTGGCCTCGGCGGAAGTGAAAGATGGCGCAAGAACCCTTGGACGCCCACCTGTGTCCAACTGTCGATGCGATTGTCGATTTCCCGCGTCCCGCCATCCCGCGAATCCACAGAACCCGCTCCGCTGAATCCGATGTGTCTTTAATCCACCTATCGATACGCTCCAGAGTCTCGACCCTTGTGCCATGAAGGCAGACGGCATCTTCAATTGAGGTTCCTCTAGCTCCGTAACTTCCGTCTCCTAAACAGGCAAGCAACTGCCTTCGCTCCGCTCGCAGTTCGGCATTTTCTAGGTTACCGGCGTCAGAATCCCGAGCGAACAGAAGTAAACAAGGTTCGTACTGAGTTCAATGACTAGGTCGGCAGTTTTAAGGCTGACCAGTAGCTGTTATGTGAAATTGTGAGCTGAAGTAGCGACCTATTAAAGGGCATTGCGTACCTGGAGTTCTTCCAGCGCTGTATGAACGGCATCCTGGTGGCCCTTTAACTTTTCGGCTTGGTCGCTCGACAGGAATGCCTTCTTTAACAGGCCCGTAGAATTCCACTCGCCGACCTTCTTTTCAACACTTTCAAGCTCCCTAAGCAAGGCGTCACCCGCTACTCTCGGTTCATGGAGAGACGATATCATACATACTTGTGAAGATTATTGACGTGAATAGCCAAGTGGCCTCCATCCTCTGCCTCTGGGGTCTTCTTGAAGTGGTCTATATATTTTGATAACTTCGAGGTGTGGTAAGCCAACTCCTTGGATACATCTTCGTTTTTGTCCATCGTCTGTAAGCCCTGAGTTAGAGCCCAAAGAGATGCAAAACGCGCAAGTAGCCTCACCTCAATCATGCTGACAAAGGCCAAACCCACTTTCGCGGCCACCCCGACGAAGCCGCCAACGCCGGGAATCGCGCCCGATACGGTTTCTACCGTCTTGAAGGTTCTCCTGGCCACGATGAGAGCTCCATCGGGAATCGGTTTGAGGCGTTCTGGGTCCTGAAGAATGTCGGCCGAGAAGTCTGGGGCAGTTGCTGGGTGACTGGTGGGATCCTCCGGCCTAGCTTGGGAGCCCAATAAGCGTTCCAATGATGCTAAGCGGCTCCCCGATTTTACGAGTGGCACGTTCGGCTCAGTTTGAGGGGCAGCGGGCACCCCCGAGCCATCTCGGCTTCCCGACGAGGTGGGATCTGCAAGCAATTAGTTATAGGCAGTCGACAATCCATGGGATGTTCGTACCCGTCACATTTACACTGTCTAAGCAACTCTGTAGACGCCAATCAGCGACGCCTGCGGCGAACTGAAACATGAGCCTGCAATCACTTACGCGAAGCATTGTCGAGGCCCTTTCGATATCCTCCTGGCAAGTTCGTAAAGTATCGGTACACTTACTGGGCCGAAGCGACGAGATGTTGTACTTCATCCCATCTCTAAATCCTCTTTCCCTCTCCCCATACTTCTCGGACGCGTTTCTCACTCTGGTGTGGACGGCTTCTAGAATTCTGGCACGGACAAGGTTTAGAAGATTATCAGTTCAGCCAAAGACCGTACACACAGAATCGACTGCTCGGCCCCATCTTTCGCAGGGAGCCCTTCAGCTGGGAGGTCGGGTATTTTGCTGATTATGTGTACTAGGTTTTGGGCGATGTCTGCAGACTCGCGCGGCCACCTCGTATCCTATAATGTTCGAGTTTGTTTTTAGTGAGTCCGACGGGTTGTTCGTCATGCGAATGGTACCTTTAGGACAGTCGAAACCGCGCTCCTTGTTGACTCGACCCTATGGTGGAGCGCTCGCGTGGTAAGATCAACTGCGGAAACTGGAGAAAATGGATTGGGTGTCGCAGGCGTCTTCGAAGTTGGTTGACTGTTAGGGTTCGCCATGATTGCAGTTTTTAAAAGAGAACTGCGGCGATGTTGCAAGGATCAGAGGGGTGAAGAGAGCGACAGGCCTGTGGTGGGAAGAGCCTGTGCCCAACACAGCCTTGGGACAACGCTCGCGTTTTCAGGCCGTGTTCAACCGCGTGAAAAGCACGGCACGCACACATGAAGGCCGGACCCCATATAGAGGACGAAGCACATAAAGCCAAGTCCCCCAGACTTGGGAGGGATCGATTGGACTGTTCGAGCGGTTGGACTATCACTCACACTAGTAGTAGGTATCGGTAGAAGACTAATTCACGAGCTTGCCGCCTGCCCGGTAGGACGGGGTTGGGCAATGATGGCAAGGTCAACCGCACACTTTCTTCGATACGGGACCCTAAGCGTGTTGAGCTTTGTGAAGGGGCCAGGTTTGATTAAAAGTAGTGCCTCAGACGTCGGCTGGGTCGAAAGGATCCGATTGGATTCTACCGCTGTTTCTTTTCTTTTCTGGAATTCCTTTACTCTTCTTTTTGGGGGTGGGTGGGGGGGGAGGAAGGGGGTCCGCTTCGGCAGAGAGATCCTCGAGGTGGAAGTATTCGCTTCCCTCCCATGCATGAGGCTGACCTAGGGTTGCCCTCTCTATCGTTCGGCATGACGGAGATAGTAGGGAGCTGCGGCATGGATAGCGAAAGAAGGGAAAGGGGAAAGCAAAAGAAAGCCCTGTTTCACTTTCTGGGAGATCATTCCTTGATTCGGACGAGACAGGCTAAATCCAGGCTCTGGTTGTGATCTTCTGTAGTCCACGGTTAGACAAACTTCGTGAGCTTATACAAACACTTAAGCATGTCCTGTGAGTAGGCTTTCCCCGGTCACTCAATTGAAAGTGTGATAAGTGTTGGGGCACGCATAAATCTGGAGGCACGACGCTCGCCGGGCTACATGCTGCATACCCTTTCGAGGGTCCCGTGAGTTAGGAGACTATCTGACGACGTTCACAGACTTGGTTCTTGTTGAAAGAGAGTGACTAATATCTTAAGAGGTGCAAGAGCTGTGCGTGGTGGTGCAAAAGGGAACGGGCAATTCCGTATTCGAGAAGCCCAGACTCGGTACGAGTCGGAGTTGGGCCAACCGTACAGAAGAGGAAAGATCCTGACCCTCCTGTTCATCTCATATTTCCAGCCCGTTCGAGAAACGTGCTGCAATTATTCAGCAAATAGCGAAACCAAAGACGGTGCGTGTCCAAATGTTCATGAACTTGGATATAGCGAGCTTAGTTGGCGCGAGATGATCAGCCGCTGTATCTGACTCGTTCCTGTGAGGTGTTCGGAACTCAGCGTGAAGCAGCAACATCGAGCATACGCGGGATACGTACCCTCGTAGAGCTCGAATATTTTTGCATCTCGGTATAACTTTTCAACGGGGTACTCGGTGTTGAAGCCCGCGCCTCCAAATACTGAAAGCCAAATCGGTCAAGGTCGAGATCAAACAAGCCTTGCACAGAGACAATCTTACTCTGAACTGCTTTATCCGCGTTCTCGACAGCCGTTCTTGACGCCAGGGTCTTGGCCATAGACGCGTAAAAGGCTGGAAACGCGAAGAGACCCGGTCAACTGCGATACCCACGCCGCAACTTGAGCAGGACCTACTGTTCTTCAGCCCAGCATCCTTTGCCCATGCAGCCTTCCATACGAGTGCGCGAGACGCTTCAACCTGGATCGCCATGTCGGCTAGCATGAAAGCGACTGCTTGGTGCTGGATGATCGGAACGCCCATGGTCTAAAGTTGTGCGCAAGTTCAGCAGAGGCCGTCGAGCGATCGTGAAAGAAGATGGATACCTTTCGTTCTTGAGCGTATTTCGTTGCTTCTTCGAGAGCACGTTGAGCAAGACCAACTGCTCCGCTGGCGACTAAAGGTCTTGTTATGTCGAAGGCCTCTGAAGGGGGGATGTCAATACGTCAGGGTTCGAACGAACGATAGGTGGATGACACGAACTCATGGCCACCTTGAACCCTTCTCCGACACTTCCTAGGACGTTCTACAGGACGTATTGTTAGTACACAACTCTTTGTATTTGAGTAGTAATTTCTTTCCCCGTACCTCTTCTGGAACCTCAACATTCTCAAACGTGACCATCCTGGTATCTGAACACCGTTGACCCATGTTAATTTCCTTCTTCCCGACAATAATCCCCGGAGTATTTGCATCTACGACGAAGCCTGTCATTGAGCCGTGAGCCTTTGCGCTGGGGTCGCTCTTGGCCAAGACGAAGAACCAGTTAGCGTGACCGCTATTGGTGATCCTGTTCAGGGTGTGAGGACCGGTCCATCGCCAAAGAATGAAATAAGAGGCGACCCACCACATCTTCGAGCCATTTAAGATCCACTTATCTCCTTTCTTCTCCGCTCTCGTCTTGATGGCCGCGACATCCGAACCAGCACCTGGTTCCGTCTGGGGCGGGGTTGTCGTGTTGGTACGAATGGAGTAATGCCCCAGCCACCAAAACTCACAACGCAGTAAGCAGCCACTAACGGCTCCTCAGTCATCCGACCAAGATACTTCTTCTTAGTCTCCTCACTTCCGGCGACGATCACGGGTGCTTCGGCCAGACCATTTGCTTCGATGGCTGTTTGGATGCCCGTACAACCGTAGGCGAGCTCTGAAGGGGGAGCAGGCATTAGACCAAAGGCTTCCAAAGAAAGAATGAGGATCATTACCTTCGGAGATGAGTGCGCATTCGAATAGGCCGAGTCCTGGTCCGCCGTACTGTCAAGGGGTTGAAGGATGTGTGAGCCCCTCTCTGGAAGGATGTCACAGTCCATATTGAAACGAACCGCTTCGGGAATGTGGGTGTTCAAGAGACCGACTTGGTGGGCTGCCTTGATGACCGGCCAAGGGTACTCCTACAGCGAAAGGACACAAAGTTAGGCGTACGCGGGTGCGTAAGTGCGAAGGCAAAGGAAGAGTGGGCAGAACCCACCATGGTTCGGTCATACTCTGCAGCCACTGGAACGATGTGCTCACGCGAGAACTTTCGGGCCAGATCTATGAAGAGATGTCGAGGTTTAGTTAGCAGTAGATTAAGGTGTGTATACGAGGACGGTGCACCTTGAATGCCAGCTTGCTCTTCAGTCAAGGAGAAGGACAGGCCTGTGCTCTCAGCGGTCGTGGCGAGCCGTCGAACGTAGAGATTGCGCAGCCTGCATGGATGGCGAACTGCCCTTTGAAATAGACTCATACTAATGGGTGTTGAGGCAATGGTGGTATACAGACGGTCGCTGGGCGGGAAGTAAATGGACTAGTGGGGACGGCGGAAACGCGTGCGCCGAAGTTGCCGGCGTTCAGCACTCTTTCACGTGTCCCAGCCGGTCATACGCGAGAGGAACAAGAAACGTTTGCAAAGTTTCAATCTCTCACGTGTTAGGTACCGGGACTAAAAGCAAAGAGGCAACAGAATATTGGAAGGCGGAAACGCGCACAGGTTGCCGGTATTCAACCTCTTTCAGGTGTCTGATCCAACGCCCGCGCTCAGACGAACAAACATACGCGAGCAGAAAGAAACGTTCTCAAATTGCCCCAGTGACAATCAAACAATGTCCTCTCACATGTTCAATACTAGGACTAAAAGAAAGGGGCCACCAACTGCATCCACAAGGTCATTCGCAACCCACTAGAGTGGGGCATGGAGAGAGGGAGACAGACTGCCATGTACTACACAGTGCAGATTCGACTTTCCTGAAAGCTGCTCTATCCTTTATGAAAGCTCCACTGCCTCATCAGACTTTGCCGTGCAGGCTCTAGTGCTAGTAACCCGGAGGTGCAACCTCTCGTCCTTCGTTATTGGTGAGGTGCGCCGGATGGAGCAAGCGAACCCACCTTTTTCTTTTTCTCCGGTGCTTTGCATATGAGAGTAGAGTGAATTCTACCAGTAACGGGAGGATTCGCTCTTGGGGCGATTCTGGCCGGAGACTTTCAGGACGTTGGTTTGGGCGTGTTTATCCGAGGTCCTGCGGGTCAGAAAAGGTTGGACCCGAGCAGCCCCTGGGTCGCGATGTTGGGAGATTATCGTCCTTGTTCACCTCAGCTCAGACAAACACTTCCTGGACATCCTCCCCGAGTCCTACCCATTTCATCAGATCTTGATAGAAATGTGTCGCTCAGTCTTATGGGATACAACTTCCAGTTCATCCACGTCCGCGGCGCCCATTTTTTTTTGCTTGACCGTTCACCAACCTACACATTTTGGCACCGTTTTGGAGTTCCCCAAGCCTTATTACAGTTGAGTGAATATTGCATTTCGACGTGAATTAGGCTCTTTCTTTTTTGTCGGTGCGGTCAGTTCGCTTATCTAAACAGGTGTTTGAGCACGCAACTAATACAATAACCCTCCTAGATTCACTTTTTTTTTTTCACAACTTCCACGCTTTACACGTTATACGTAGGCTGAACCTAGAAGTTTTCAATAGCTGTTTCCAGCTTCTGTTCAGCAAGAGAAAAACAAGGCTTCTCCGTGACGGGTAAGAACTAAGGCCTTGCACTTGGCACGCCATGCATCGCCACTCTTCAAAGTACCGCATCCCGTCCAAGCAATAACTTTTTCCAAAGAACAGAAAAAAAACTCTCATATGGTGCCAACCGAAAGGAACTTTTCGCTGGGCGCTAAGGTTCCAGCCTCACTAAGCTAAAGCATCACACCACACTCAATTCCTGTTATCAATGTATATTCAACGTAATACTGACCATCAGCCCGGTTTATCGCCGGATTGCCACGCCTCGGCCCACTGGAGTGTCGGCCTTCCGCCTTGGCGTGAAATGGCTGTGATGCGAAGCATATATCATAGAACCAGAAGATATATTCACCAATCACCTAGAGAGTAAATGCATCTACAGTATTGGAACATGTAAAGAGTAAGGAGGGACCTAAAGGTTCAAGGAGCGTGAGATGTCGAGGATTGAAAGGTTTTCGTGGGCCGTAATCGCAAGGCTCTGGAAGGGAAACATGAGTGCGGATGGACATTCACCCCAAGAGTCAGCTGGCAACCACATCAAACGCCTCGAATTCCAAATTAACCAGTTCGATTTAAACTGGACCCATCGAGGAGCGAAGCCGATTAGAAAATCACGCATTTGATGAGGGAGAGGATCCCATGGTTGAACTGCCGATCCGCGACTGTGACTGGTCAGTCGAGGGTCTACCAAGAGTGCGCTAGTCTTTATATCCCATAGTCGAACTTCGTCCATCGATCTATATGCCAGAACATTGCCATCGCTGGAGAAGGTGACTGATTCGATAGGGAAGCGGGAAACGATCAGATGGTCGGCCAGGGGTGTTCCGGAGTGCACATCCCATAATCGAACGGTCCTGTCACCCAACCCAGATGCCAAAAGCTTGCCGTCCGGGGAGAAGGCAACAGAGTAGACCACGCTTTTGTCATCGGTCAACGGGTTACCCATGAGTGCTCCAGTCTGTACATCCCATAATCTAATTGTCTTGTCAATCGATGCAGATGCGAGAACCTTGCAGTCCAGTGAGAAGGCGATGGACTGGATGCGGTTGGTATGACCGGTCAGAGGGTTGCCCAAGGGTTTTCCAGTCCGCGCATTCCATAATCGAACCGTCTTGTGATCCGGCGCAGACGCCACAACCTCGCTGTCCGGCGAGAAAGTGACGTAATTTTGCCAGTGGTTACAACTAGTCAGAGGCTACGTCAACTCCTTCGACACGTCTTCATTTTTGTCCATCGTCTGAATACCTAGATCAGATCCCCCAAAGCTATATAAAACACAAGTAGACCTACCTCGATCATATTGACAAATGTCAAACCCACTTTAGCGGCAACGCCGACGAAGTCGCCAACTCCGGGAATCGCACCGGATACGGTTTCCACTATTTGGAAAGTTCTCCTCGCCACGGTAAGGGCTCCTTCGCGAACTGGATTACGGCTTTCCTGGTCCTGGGCAATGTCTGCTGAAGAGTCTGGGACAGGCGCTCGCTTTTTGAAAACACGAGAAAACATCGTAGGTCGCTTCGAGGGCTGTTGGCCGCCAGGAGCCGCCATTATTACAGTCTATGGGAGGTAGGCGCAGAAGTGTTTGATGGGTACGACTTGGTTGTGGTGAAGTGATTTTTGAAGAGCCTGCACTCAATGCAGCCTTGGGACAAGAAGAATAAACGAAGCTTCGAAAATGACAGATCGTTAAGCCACCCGAGATGTACCAAGGCGATCCCCGCAATAATTACGTAAAAGAAAAGAGGCATTAACGCCAGGTGTACCATCTCGGAGTTGTGTGCCACGAGCTGTATTGGAGTGACATATAACAAAGTGGACCTCTTTCCTTGTAGGATGGCCTTGTTCAAGACTGGTGCAGTCGATCGCGGTGGCGGTACGCCCCTTACTCATCGCAGTTCGGCTCTCTCAGCTGCCCCACCCCCGGGATTGACCACATGACCGGGGGATTTGCCCCATGGATCGACCGCTGTAACCTTTTGAGGGGTGGGCCCCTCATATGTGCACTTAGGAAATGCCCTCTCGCTGATGCTCGAGACATCCCCCCCAGGAGTGAGCCAAAGTTAAATTGCAAAAATATGTTTTAGATACGAGAGGTACTCTATGCACATTTTCATATACCAGATCAAGAGTGAAAGAGAACCGCCAAGAGCCTGGATAAAATGATCGTAAATACCGCAATAGTCAGCTTCTCTATCTTCTTCAGTTCTGCGGAAGTACGATTCAGCCGTGAAAGAACCGCAATAAGTGTACGCGGGATACCTACGCTTGTAGTCGGGTTCAAATATTTTTGCGTCGCGGTGCAACTTCTCAACGGGGTAGTCAGTGGGAGACCCTGCGCCTCCAAATACTGAAACGCAAAATCGGTCAGGGTCGAGATCAGAGGAGCCTCGCACATGAAAAAGTCGTACTCTGCACTGCTTTGTCCACATTCTCGACAGCCGCTCTTGACGCTGAGGTCTTGGCATACGATGCGTAAGAGGCTGGAGCGCGAAGAGACCCGGTCAACTGCGATGCACACACATCACGGCTCGAAGAGAACCCACCGCTCTTCTGCCCAGCATCTTTTGCCCGTGCTGCCTTCCATACGAGTGCGCGAGAGTCTTCAACCCGTTCCGCCATGTGGGCCAGCATGAAAGGGACTGCCTGGGGCTGGACGTTTGGGGCGCCCATGGTCCGGAATCGTGTGTAGTGCCAGGAGGGGCTTCGGGTCTTCAGAAAAGTGAGCATGGATACCTTCCCTCCTTCAGCGCATTCCAGCGCTTCTCCGAGAGCACGTTGCGCGAGACCAACTGCTCCGCTAGCGACTAAAGGTCTTGTTATTTCGAAGGCATCTGAAGTTGAGGGAATGTCAGACCGCCAGGCTCCGACCGAATGACGGGTGGATGGCACGAACCGATAGCCACCTTGAATCCCCCTCCGACACTTCCTAGGACGTTCTGTAGGACGAGCTATTGGTAAACAGCTCTTCTATATGCATGAACGTCAGTCTCTCCGTCCGTACCTCTTCTGGAACCTCGACGTTCTCAAATGTGACCATCCTCGTATCTGAACACCGTCCCCCCGCAGTAATTTCCTTCTTCCCGATGATAACCCCAGGAGTATTTGCATCTACGACGAATGCTGTCATTGATTTACGAGCCCTTGTAAACCGTTTGCTCTTGGCCAAGACGAAGAACCAGTTTGCGTGACCGCTGTTCGTGATCCTGCTCAAGGTGTGAGGCCCAGGTCCATCGCCAAAGAACGAAGAAAGAGGTGACGCACAACATCTTTGAGCCATTCAGGATCCACTTGTCTCCTTTCTTCTTCGCTCTGGTCTTAGTGGCCGCGACGTTTGGACCAGCAGTTGTGTCTGTCTGGCAACGGGGTTTGTCGTGTTGGTGTGAAGGAAGTAATGTCCCATCCACCAGGACTCACAACGCAGTATCCAGCCACTAACGGCTCTTCCGTCATCCGACCGAGATATTTCTTCTTAGTTTCCTCACTTCCGGCGACGATCAAGGGTGCTGCGGCCAGAGTATTTGCTTGGATCGCCGCTTGGATACCCAGACAACCGTAGGCGAGCTCTGCAGCGGAACCAGGTGTTATAACGAAAGCTTCCAAAGAAGAAACGAGGACTATTACCTTCGGAGATGAGTGCGCATTCGAAAAGGCCGAGTCCTGGTCCGCCGTACTGTCAGAGGGTTGAAGGATGTGTGATCCACTCTCCGGAAGGATGTCGCGGTCCACATTGAAACTAACCGCTTCGGGGATGTGGGCGTTCAAGAGGCCGACTTCGTGTGCTGCCTTGATGACCGGCCAAGGATACTCCTGCAGCGAAAGGAAACAAAGTTAGGCATACGCGAATGTGTGACTGCGAAGTCGAAGGATAAGTGGCCAGAACAGACCATGGTTCGGTCATACTCTTCAGCTACTGGAATGATGTGCTCTCGCGTGAAGCTTCGGGCCAGGTCTATGAGCAAACGTCAAGGTTCAGTTAGCAGTAGCATTGAGTGAATATGCGAGGACGGTAGTACCTTGAATTCCAGCTTGCTCTTCAGTCAAGGAGGGCAGGCTTGTGCTCTTAGTGGTTATAGCATGTCGTCGAAGATAGAGATTGCGCAGCCTATATTGATGGCGAACCGTCCTTTGAAATAGACTCATGCTACTGGGATGTCGGGGCAAGGATGGTATCCAGACGGTCGCCAGGAGGGAAGTAATGTACTCCTGGTGGGAACGGCGAAAACGCGGTTCCCCAGTCTCGGCGGTCTTAGGCACCTCTCCGGCTGAGAAGTAGTGGAATGAGTTCTAGCGCCGGGGCGAGGAACCTCTCGTTCCTAGGAGATCGCGCTTGGCACCCTGGGATGCTGCTCGATTGAGGAAACCTCCCTACAGACTCGACAGGCTGAAGGACGACCTGTTAGTATACGGAGGCCCTAAGTATCTAAGTAGCAAGTTGTTTGCCTCTACCTCTGGAACCTCGACGTTCTCAACGTGACCCTCTTGAACACCGTTGGCCCATGTTAATTCCTTCTTCCCGACGATAATTCCTGAAGTATTTGCGTCCACGACGAAGCGGGTCATTGTATTGTGAAGCTTTGCGTTGGGGTCGCTCTTGGCCAAGACGAAGAACCGATTGGCGTGATTGCTGCTCGCGATGCTGCTCAGGGCGTGAGGCCCGGTCCAGCGGCAAAGAATGAAAATAAGAGGCGACCCGCCACATATTTGAGCCATTCAGGTTCCACTTGTCTCCTTTCTTCCCTGCTCTGGTCTTGATAGTCGCAACGTCTGAACCAGCACTTGGTTCTATCTTCGCGTTGGTACGAATCTAGTAGTGCCCCAGCCACCGAGACTCACAACGCAGTAAGCAGCCATTAACGACACCTTCGTCATTCGACCAAAATAATTCTTCTTAGTCTCCTCGCTTCTGGCGACGATCACGGGTGCTTCGGGCAGACCAGTTGCTTCAATGGCGGTTTGGATCCCCTTACACCCAAAGGCGAGTTCTAGAGAGGAAGCGAAGCATTAGGACGAAAGGTGAGAGGAAAGGAAATGAAGACGATTACCCTCTGAGATGAGTGCGCATTCTAAAAGGCCGAGCCCCGGTCCGCCGTTCTGTGAGGGGGTGGAAGGATGCGCGAGCCCATCTTTAGAAGGATGTCGCGGTCCACATTGAAACTCACCGCTTCGAGTGTTCCATTTTGGGTCCAAACTGTTCGATCACCCGAGATGCACAAAGAGGTCCCGAATGGCCCCACGATAGTCACGTAAAAGAAAAGCAAGGTAGTGCCAAGTGTATCACTAGCTGTATTGGAGTGAACTTTCAAGTTGCCGCCGACTTAGTGGGACGCACTGTTGTCAAAGATCACCAGTTCGACTTCGTTGCCCGCAGTCTGGGACACTTCTTTTTGTTCAAGACTAGTGCAGTCGATGGCGGTATGCGCTTACTTATCGTAAGTATCTCCCCCAACTCCGCTCTCTTGGGATATCATCGCCGCCCCCATATCTAGACCTAGAAAATGCCCTCCCGCGGGTGCTTAAGACATCCCCCCAGGGGTGAGCAAAAGTCAAGTTGCAAAAAACATATTTTAGATACGGGAGGTGCTCGATGCACATCTTCTT
>KN823268.1:21306-37062 GCA_000827465.1 Tulasnella calospora MUT 4182
CTCTTACTCTGAACTGCTTTGTACGTGTTCTCGAAAGCCGCCCTGAACGCTTTGGTCTTGGCATGCGATGCCTCAGAGTCTGGAGCGCGAAGAGACCCGGTCAACTGCGATGCGCGAATCATAATTCGAAGAGAACCCACCGTTGTTCAGCCCAGCATCTTTTGCTCGTGCTGCCCTCCATACGTGCGCGCGAGAGCTTTCAACCCGGCTCGTCATGTCGGCCAGCATGGAAGGGACTGTGATCTGAAGTTGTGTGTAAGGGTCAGGAGAGGTGTCGAGTGATCACAAAAGTGAAGATGGATACCTCTCGTTCTTGAGCGCATTTCGTCGCTTCTTCGAGAGCACGTCGCGCGAGACCGACCGCTCCGCTAGCGACTAACGGTCTTGTTATTTTGAAGGCATCTGAAGTGGTGGGAATGTCAGACCACCAGCCTCCGAACGAACGACAGGTGGATGGCACGAACTCATAGCCACCTTGAATCCGTCTCCGACACTTCCTAGGACATTCTGTAGGACGGGCTTTTGGTTAAAAGCGCTTCTATATGCATGAGCGGCAGTCTCTTCGTCTGTACCTCTTCTGGAACCTCGATGTTGTCAAATATAAGCATTCTCGTATCTGAACACCGTTGACCCATAGTAATTTCCTTCTTCCCGAAGAAAATCCCAGGAGTATTCACATCTACCACGAATGCTGTCATTGAGCTACGAGGCATTGCAAAGCGTTTGCTCGTGGCCAAGACGAAGAACCAGTTTGCGTGGCTGCCGTTGGTGATCCTGCTCAGGGTCTGAGGCCCGTGTCCATCACCAAAGAATGAGATTCGAGGCCACTCACCATACCCCTGAGCCATCCAAGATCCACTTGTCACCTTTCTTCTCTGCTCTGGTCTTAGCCGTGCCGTTTGGTCCAGTGACTGTATCTGTCTAGCGATGGGGTTTGTTGTGTTGGGAGGAATGGAGTAATGCCTCAGTCACCAAGACTCACGACGCAGTATCCAGCCACTAACGGCTCTTCCGTCATCCGTCCAAGATACTTCTTCTTAGTCTCTTCACTCCCAGCGATGATCACGGGTGCTTCGGCCAGACTATTTGCTTGGATCGCCGTTTGAATGCCCGAGCAACCATAGGCGAGCTCTGGAGGGGAAAGCATGCATTAGAATGAACCCCTCCCACAGAAGAAACGAGGATCATGACCTTCGGAAATTAGTGCGCACTCGAATAGGCCGAGTCCTGGCCCGCCGTACTGTCAGGAGGTTGAAGGATGTGTGACCCCCTCGCTGGAAGGATGTCGCGGTCCACATTGAAACTAACCGCTTCGGGGATGTGGGCGTTCAAGAGACCGACTTGGTGAGCTGCCTTGATGACCGGCCAAGGATACTCCTGCAGTGAAAGGAAATTAAGTTAGGCGTAAACGGATGTCGAATTGCGAAGCCAAGGAGGAATGGGCAGAACACACCATGGTTCGGTCATACTCTTCAGCTACTGGAATGATGTGCTCCCGCGTGAACCTTCGAGCTAGGTCTATGAGCAAATGTCGACGCTTGGTTAGCATAACTATATTGAGTGTAAATGCGATGACGTTAGCACCTTGAATTTCAGCTTGCTCTTCAGTCAAGGAGGACAGGCCTGTGCTCTCAGCGGTCGTGGCAAGCCGTCGAGGGTAAAGGTTGCGCAGCCTGCCTGGCCGGCGAGCTGCCCTTTGAAATAGACTCATGCTGGTGGGATGTCGGGGCAAGGATGTTATACAGACCGTTGCTGGGCGGGAAGTGCTGGGAACGGCGGAAATCCCAGCCTTGGCGGCCTTAGGCACCTCTCCGGCTAAGAAGTACCTTACCCCTGGAATGAGTTCTAGCGCCGGGGAGAGGAACTTATCATTTCTAGCAGATCGCGCTTGGCATCCTAGGATGCTGCCCGATTGTAACCACGGAAACATCTCCCTAAAGACTCAGCAGCCCATGCTGCCGTCCATACGAGCGCGCGAGACACCTCCACTTGGATCGCCATGTCGGCTAGCATGAAATCGAACTGCTTGGTGCTAGATGATTGGGACGCCCATGGTCTGAAGTTATGCGTAGGGTCAGAGAGGCGTCGAGTATTCGTGGAGGGGACGTTGGGTGCCTTTCGCACTTGAGCGTATTTCGTCGCTTCATCGAGCACGTTGCGCGAGACCGGCTGCTCCACCGGCGACTCAAGAACTTGTTATGTCAAAGGCCTCTGAAGTAGCGGTAATGTGGTCTCAACCCTTTCAGGGCCGGTTCCGGTATTACTGAAGACACTAGACTATTATTAGAAGATGAGCTAAGACTTGTCAGTCAGGCCTGGGCAGTGGACCGCAGAGCAGCAAGTGCTAGAGCCGATCCCAGCACCGTTCACCAACCTACACATTCTGTCGCCCGGTAAGATTTTGAGTGAATACTATAGCTCAACGTGATTTAGGCTGGCTTCCGCCGGTGCTGTCAGTTCGCTGAGCTCGGTTCCCTGTTTGCACACGCAACCGCGACGATGAGTCTGAGAACTTCACAATTCTTCACAAATTCCATGCTGCGCACGTAGATAGTAATTAATCCGAGCTCCAAGTTATTTGCGTCGGTTCTCGCTCGCTGACTATCGAAAAAAGGGTAAGGATCCTCGGTGCTCGGGTAGAGAGCAAAGGCTTGCATTGGGCACGACGTTCCCCGGAGTACCGCATCCTAGAGAAAAAGGTCCCTTGCCGAAATGGAAACCCCTTGGGACTTCTTGCTGGGTGCCAACGCTCCAGCCTCACTAAGATAAAGCGTTCCATTGCACGGTCCTTTCCACCTTGGCGTGACAATACAGGGATACGAAATCGCTCCGAACGTAGATTCACCATTTATCTGGAAAGCGAAGTAAAACTGATATACAAGCTTAACTTATGTACAGATCAAGGAGGGAGCTAAAGGTTCAAGGACCGTGAGGCCTCAAAAATTGAGAGGACTTCGTCGGGCGTAACAGCAAGGCTCCGGAAGGGAAACATGGTGGCACCTAAAGCTTTACCCCGATACTGAGCTGGTGACCACATCAAACGCCTGGAATCCAGATAAGTCAGCCCGAATGAGCCTCAATTTAAGGAGGAGAGTATCATTGAGAAAGGTCGATCGAGCTTTTAAACAACGTTTGACAACTGGATTCCAGCGGAACACGGGCAGGAGATTCCGGCAGGACGACTTATCCCCGAACTTGGGCGACCTCGAGACGCATACGAAGCCGGACGTCGAGAGAGAATAAAGCCCCGCCACCCATCTCAGAGAAGGTCCAGCTCGCGCCAGCCGAGGGCATGCCCTACACCCTTGATGTTCCGCATATGGATACAAACCTCTGGAATTGTTCGGAATGATAAAGAGATCGACTTCCCACAAAGTCGGTTTCAAGTGAACTGGGTCAACGGCTCTCCGTCCCGCATTGGGTAAATTCATTTGTGTGTAGACATTTTGGGAAGCCCCGTCAAGGACATTGCCCTTAACTCAACGAATTACCACCTAGGGAGCCGGGTGCCCTCGCTATGTAAGGTGGCTGCTCACTCGGGCCTGTCTGGCGTTCGAACCCGCTCATCGGCGCTGCTTTTTGCATCATTTTTCCGCAACTGCGTCTCATCGGTTTCTCCCATCATCACTCTCCAGTTGACGCTCAACCGAAATTAGGGATCCTCTTTATCGTCCCGCTCAGTCAGCCGGTTGTCCTGTCACGGGCTTTGTCCCCTCTGCTTTGGCTTCTGGGATGTGTCGGGGTTCGAATTCGCTCTCCGGTTTGCACCATTCGCATTAGGCAAAATCTCAAAGCTTACCCACGGATACATCCCTGCTCCATTAAACTGCCCGTTTATTTTATCTTCTTAAGCGACAGGCGGTTGACCAGCCTGTCGATAGTTCTGAGGATTAGGCGTGCCTCCGTCTACTAGCAACGCTACTACGGCCAGAACCTTGTGTCCATCAGCTCGCCTGATTTCCCACGGACACAAATGGGTTGCCGGAGGGATAACGCCTGACTTGAGAGGCTAGTGGGACGGGCTGTTGTCAACAAGTTCTGCTCCGTTGTTCGCACGGGGAGGCTTTTCTCTTTGTTCAAGACTGGTGCACGCGCAGTCGATGTCTGTATATATAGGCTCTGCTCCCTCGGTGTACCGTCAGCTGCCTCACCGACGTAGATGCGGTTAAATTCCCACCCAATTAGGTCAAGCTTCAAGGAGAAGACAACGGCGTGACAAGTACGAAAGACCGCAAAGCGTATATGAGAAGACCAAAAAAAGTTTGATCGGGGCCAGGTTCGAACTGACGACCGCCTGTGTGTTAGACAGAAGTGATAACCAACTACACCACCCGACCTCCTTCCGCATAGTCTCCTTGTTGTTCCCTATCAACGGCTATAACGGAGAAAGATCGGCGATAATCCCCGCGTTTTTGAAGATATCAAACGTGAGCGGGACTCATCATCTGAGCGGAGCTATGGATTCAAATGACCCCCTGGCCCTCTTGAATCTGTACATACATTCAACATTTTCGTAAGTTCAGAGCCTTTGGCTGTTCCCTGCAAAGTATAGAGGTTGAACTCAATTCATTACCTCACCTTCCTCTTTCGACAGGCGCAACGGCCCTCCCGAAAATTTGGATAGAAAGCTTAGTGACCTCAGGAAACTACGTAAAGAGCTAGATATCCGGATCATTCAGATCTCTCGAGAACGAAATGTGACCACGTCTGCCATCTATCGACTTCCAGCGGAGCTGCTCATCCGAATTTTGTACCTCACTCTTCCCTCTTGCGAAGCCCCCAACGGACCTGTTATCCAGCTGATAAGATCTGTCTCTCACAGATGGAAGGAGACGGTCGATGGGGAGCCTCGGTTGTGGCGAAAGATCCATGGGCAGGACAGAATTCCTCACCTCAAACAAACGGTAGACAGGTCTGTTGGAGTGTCTTTCGACGTATATTGGGACTTCCGGGACGCAAAAGAAGTTAGCTCCGAACAGTTCTTCCAGACGATCGGAGGGACCTTTCATCGGTGGCGCTCCGCTACGCTCAGATTGAGTGAAACAGCGCAACGAAGTACGGTGCGGAGGACGTTGGAGACAAAAGAAGCACCTTTACTCGAGGAGTTGGTTCTCCTGCACCGCGACCAACCGGCAAGTCTATATTGGATGTTCGGACCAGTCAATCTCTTTGGGGGCAAACCAGCACCAAAACTTCGGAACATTTGGATATCCCAACTTCCAGTCGTACTCAACCCCGCCGTCTTTGCCAACCTGCAAGATCTTCATCTTCACGCAATTCCCTTCACACCAGCCAGACTACTCCTCATCCTCCAAAAATCACCAGAACTTCGATCCCTCTCCCTGGACTGCCTTGAACTTGCGGTCACTGGTATCGCAACCACTGAAAGCACCAGTACCCCTGTTCATCTTCCAAAATTGGAAAGACTGCACGTTTATGGGACTGTATTTCAGTATTCCCGGTATATTCTGGCTAACGTCGACGCGCCAAACTGCGACAACTTCCATATCGCAACGCATTTAGGCTCAACCTTTCCTCATTATCAATTCTCGTTGGAGGGATTGTCCCAATTTGAAGAGGCCATCAAGCGAGGAGCATGGGAGATATCCATTACCGTAAAACGAACCGGAGATTACAGGATAGCGTGCAATGGGACCAGTTGCGTCACGTTAGGCGTCAGCTCGGAGCACGCCCTCTCTCACAGCATCGAATGGCTGAATAACGTCATTGGAAGCGATACACCCGTGCCAACCTCGCTCCTTTTCGAAGGCTATGACTTCTCCCACCCTTCATTCCAACTCCTGTTGCCGATCCTCCGGCGGATCGACGTGAACGACATCGTCGTCGGTCGTGACTGCCTCAATACATACAGTTTGATCGCCGCCCTAGCAGTGCCGGACATCGGAGCTAACGACAGCATCTGTAATCGTTGGCCAAACATCAGGAAGGTCCGCATCAACCCTCGGGATCGTTCCCTTCTTCCCCACATTCTCGACATGGTGAAGAGCAGAATAAATGTTCGTAACGTACGGGTGGCAGACGGATACTTTGGCCATAACAATATCCAGGAATTATATCTTGGAGAACGGCTTCCAAACCGAGCCCCGGCTGACAGCGTGGTCATAGAACCTTTGAATCTGATTCAAGGTCTCCTTTATCCTGGAATGGTGTACTGGCATGGTAGTTCGGTCGGTAAATTGCGCGCTTGGAAGTAGGGTCGAGAGGGTCGTCTACGTACTAAGTAGCTCTTCCACATATTAGTGAAGTTGATATATTGGAGCGATGCGCTTGGCTCATAAAGATCTCCATGATTTCATCTAGTATACGGTCAAGACAAATGTGGCTTGTGTCGACGTCGTCCTGACCCGTTCTCAAGTATCCTGCCTCTTTCGTGTTGTCTGTGAGGTGCGGGAAACCGATATCGATGAAGTCGACGTAGTTTGAGCCAGAGATGGAAACTGCGAGCACGGGACTTTGGAAGTAGGGGGGGAGGTTGTTGATAGAACCGGCGTGTCGATCACAAGAGGTCTTACTGAACCTTTGCGCGAGCTCTGTACTCCCGGGCTGGTCAGGAGACGCGTGACTAAGAGTCAAGGGTAGTGGCCGATAGAGCTGCAATTGTTATCTTATATGACGCTAAATATACCCCCTATCCCTAAAGTATATTCTAGGAATTTAGCAGTGTTACCATGATAGAAGGGCCATGCGCACGTAGTTGCTAAACTCCGTGATCGCCCGCTTTGGCGCGTTTCTAGCTATTGCTTCAGTTCTGATCGAAATAACAAATTCTCCGCATCCCACCCTATGGATCTCTCAACACCCGATGATCTGTTTGAGCTTTTTCTTAAGTCTGTCGCGCAGTAAGATGAAACTCGATTTATCTTGCCGTTTCTCCGCCCCAGAAAACTTACGTCCTGTCATTGGTCTAGGAAGTGCGTTGAAAGCCAAGTACCTTGCGAACCTCAAGATAGCTTGATAGGCGAGATCGAGGCTCTGAAGCAGCTACGCCGAGATCTTGACAGGAGGATCATCCAGCAATGTCAACAGCGGAACTCAAAGTGTTCCTTCATCTACCGCCTACCGTTGGAATTGCTCGTCCGAGTGTTCCAGCTCACCCTCCCCCCGGAAACGTACCCTCGGGAAATGAGCCTGCAACTCCTCCGCTCCACCTCTCGACTCTGGCGCACTACAGTTGACAATACCCCGTCCTTGTGGCGTCTGGTATCTGGTGCTGACCGCTGGCAACATTTGGACAGAGCCATCCTGCACTCGGCGAGAGTCCCCCTGGATGTGATTTGGGACTTTCAAGACGCGAAGAAGATCCGCTGTGGCGACTTCTTCGAAAAATTTGGCCCGGAAATTGGTCGATGGCGCTCAGCTACCCTGAGGTTTGGAAGCAATCACCTCTTTTCTATTGTTCCAGAGACGTTGGGCAGGCCTGCCCCTCGTTTGGAGGAATTAGTGATCGATTGCGGAGACGAACATGGTGGTATGAGCGCCGAGGGTCCCATCCAACTCTTCGGGGGCGCGAGGCCTCCGCAGCTACGCGCCGTCTGGATCCGGCGGTTCGAAGTCGTCCTCTCTCCAGATGTCTTTGCCTCTCTTCACGTCCTAAACCTCCATTGGATTCATTCATCACACTCACAGCTCCACGATATCTTGAAATCTTGTCCTTCACTTGAGGACCTCTCCCTGGCGGGCCTTATGTCACCGTTGGGTGGTGACCGATTCATCACAAACGCCAGCCCCAGCATCTATCTTCCAAAACTGAGCAAGCTCTCCATTAATCAGATCGATCACGAGTTCACAAGGTTTATTTTCGGCCTCATTAACGCCCCGGAGTTGGACAATTTCAGCCTCGGCATTGTCGCAGACGCCGGAATTGGCTTTCGCTGGCACGGCGTTTTCGCAGCGCCCGAACTTTCCCAGTTCGTGAGGGCTCTTAAACGAGGCGCGTGGGCTATGTCGGTGACAATCCAGGGGTCGTGGTGTTCTAGGGTCGTATGTGAGGGAGCCAGCACTCTGTCGTTTGATATGTCGTCCGAACAAGACCTGCTGGACGGCATCGAGATTCTCAAGGGGATTCTTGGGCACACTCTTTCCATTCCCGTCTACCTCAACTTCGACGGTTACAACTTCATCGACCCTTCTTTCCATGTTCTTTGGACGATTATCAACAAGATTCCCAACATAACCAGCGTCCTCGTTACCTCCACGACGAGGTGCCCACACATATTCATGATGAAAGTCGCAAAGACCGATTACGCCTCCGATCCCTGGTTGAAACTCCAACATGTTCATATTCACGTTGTGGATGCAAACACCCCCGCGTTTCTCCTTGAGATGGTGAGATGCAGGACAGGAGTTCTCACTGCCTTCGCCGCAACTGGGTCGGATGAGTATCGAGTAATCGAAGAAGTTCATGTCGGAGAAAGGTTATCAACGCCCCCGGGCGCCAGCAAATTTATCCTTCAGAGGCTCCAGTGGCTCCAACAAGCGATGCCGTACGGAACAGTCTTTTGGTATGGGACTCCAGTTGCGGAGCTATCGGGGTCGCCATAACAGTTGGTGCTGGTGTCTGAGACTTCTGTAGATGCCTATAACCTGACCTACTTTACAATCTGTATTTAAACACAAGATTGTATCTTGAACTTCTTTGCAGTGTCTTGGTGTCGACGTTGTGTCCGCGTTCCCGTTTTCGTGGCTCTAACCAAGGTTTCAGATGGCGGAGAAGCGCGGGAAACGGCCTTTTCGACAACAGTCCAGGCCACGACCCGCGGCGTCATCCCTTGACCTACAAACGCAACACGCCGTCCTGTCCGCTCGGCTTGTGAGCTCCTCCTCCGACAATGTCCATACGAGATCGAGTTCGAGCACTCGAACAGGCAGCTGCATCATCCTCAAGCACACCATCTTCAAGACCGTCGCTCCCTTCTCCTAGAACTTCCCTCACTTTCTCTTCAGATGACGCATTGACAGCGGGCTCGAGTTCCGCTCCCGCCTCCCCAAAACAGCAGTCCAGCATCCTGGACGACTTGGATTCGTTCGTCTTCGCGGGCCCACCTTCCTCGTCTTCTTCGCCTGGGTCGACTTCTCTCTCACCTCATCGACCCGCCCAGCCCCCACCGGTGCCTTTCAAGCCCGTAGCCATTACCGCAAACGCTTCGCGTGCCACGTCGCCCCCAAGGCAGAGCCCGCAACAGCAGCCGCTCATCAGCTTCACTTCGCCCCCGAGGTCGGTCAGGGCCCGCGCGGAAGGAGAAAGGGGAGGCTCGATCGTACCACCAAATCTGCCGCCAAGAAAAGTCCCGTCGAATCAGTCGCTCAATTCGAATGGAGTGGCTCCGCCGCCTTTACCGAGGAGAACGAGCCCCGGTGCACCTCCTAGTCCTAACTTTGGTGGCATGAAGCGGTCGGATTCGTTGACGATCGAGGCCGCAGCCGAGGCGTTTGGCAGTGGGAGAACTTCCAGGCATACGCACGCCTCGTCCACCTCGTCCTTCCAGTCGCTCTCTTTATCCGACAACGACCAAAATGAACATGATGATGTACTTTCCATCGATGACAGCACTGCCACGCTGTCTTCCCTGACGCCAAGTCTGTCATCGAAGCTGGATGGATCTCGTAATGGCAAACCTATCCCACCTCCAGTCCCGCAACGGCCCATCTTACGTCAATCATCCGGCTCTTCAAGCAGTTCGAGTTCTCATCCCTCCTTGAAATCGACTAGCCAGCCGACTGCCAAAGTCTCCGGCTATTTCACCCAACCTCCAGTCCAGCAAAATTTACCTTACCAAATTCGTCGTACGGCTCCCCCGCCTCCGTTGAAGCCATCGGCCGGTTCCTCCGCCTCCGCCTCGCCTTCTCCTTCTTTCTCTGCTTCCTCAACTGCTCTATCGAGAAAGCCGCCTCCACCTCCGCTGGGAGGATTGTCGCCAGGGCCGTTCTCAGCTTCCACTGTGACAGCCTCCCCTCCAGCCCCGAGCGGGAGAAGAAGAGCACCTATTCCGCCTCCAGCGCGCGCCCGATACGAGGATCTTTTCGACCGAAACCTCCGACAGGCTCAGCCAAACGCCCAACAGCGCGATCTTCTCGCCCCGTCCCCGGAGCTACCCCCACGCCCGTCACCTCGGAGCCGACCAGGATGGAGAGGAACGTCGATCGACCTTCGCACTACCGGCCAGGATGAATTAAATAGTAAAGAAAACGAGAACAAGTTGCATGGACAGGTCGTGCGCAGGATATGGAGTTGCTCCAAGTTGGACAGGAGGGTTTTGAAGGATATTTGGTTAGTGACGCTTAACCCCCAGATACGATTATTGCGAAGCTAACTCGAGATACATTGGTGATTGCCTCACTACTAGGAGTGACTGCGATCCTGCGTGCAATGGTTATATAGACCGCGAGGCCTTCGTTCAAGGAATGTGGCGAATTGACGAAGAGCTCACAAGAAAAAATGCCCTGAAGCGGGGTGTCTTACAAGGCCGTTCAGCATCGGGTGCAGCATTTAGACGGTGATTGCCGTCGTTAATCTCACTGTGGAAGTTTGGAACGTCCCGATCATGTTTTCGACGTATCGCTCTTTTGCTCAATTAATCAAAGCCCCAGTAGCTTACGTACTTTGTGACATAATCTCTGTATACCCAATGCCTTGCTATTCTATTAAAGCTATGAAATGGTCTTGGTTGAATTGGTAATGGGCCTTTGACCTTTCGTTTACATTCGTTTGACAGTCGTCAGAGGGATAATGTCGGTAGTCTGTAGATCGCAATTGCCACAAGTATGCAGTGCCAACTGAGGTCACGTCCTCTGGTTCAAGCAAACGAAGTTCGAATATGACATCAGTCTTTGGGTTCATTTGCGCCGCCCCTCCCACAGCATGGAAGAGTTTATATCACAAAATCCCATCGAACACTAGCGGAATAGACTCGCCCTGCGAACAGAAACGATAAGGCTCGGGATTCCTAAAGAAGGGCAAAAGGAGCGTTGATGAGTGGATTGGAACCCAGAAGCCGACTGAGGTCACGTGGAGTGCCAGATTGGCTAACCCACGGCGTTAAGGACTTGATCTATTCCTTGCGCCCACTCTGGCTACTTCGAGACACACGCTCAGGGCCTGCTTGTCAAATCGATTTGTATGCAGCTTATATTAGGGAGTTCCACTCTCGGAACAAATTATGTAAAGATACAAGTCAACAGTACGCTACGCACACGACCCACTGGCAGCCAATCCCAGAAGCTTAACTCGAGATAATGATGAATTACGTGATAAGTATAGTCGGCTCCTTCTTGGTAGAAAGCTTATGAAGCCAGTCGCGGATTATTACTAAGGGAAGTGACCACCACCACCTCACATCGGCAATGTTGCTGCTGCAATTACTCTAGGATCCACCCGTACTGGTACTGTGTACCTTTTGAAAGCAGAGTCTTTTATATAATAGGCGCTCTTGTTTATTTTGCGTTTATAATCCCTTGTTGTTCTCGAGCTACCGAAGTGGTGGTTATGTCTTGTAGCTGTCGGATTACCAGCTTGCTTGATTCTCAAGTCCGGGGTGCACTGCAATATTCGGCGGCTACAATTGGCTCGCACCACCTAAAATATTCGTCCTTGTTGCTCTCCAGCACTTCCTGACACTTTGTCAGCAAAATGCTTCACTCCTGAATAAGTACGCGATTGAGTTTCTTTCAAGTCTTGTGACTCGGAGACCTCCTGCTTACGTGCGAGTCGCCGTGCCTTTCAGTCCAAACCACAACCGCCCTCGCTGGGGTGTGGTCATTCCAGTCATCATCCACCGCTCACCTCCACCAATATGGATTCGACTTTCGACCAATTCCAGTCTTACAATGACACCATGTCCCAATATGGGGCTCACATGGACGACACCATGTCCGTCGTCTCAGGCTTCACCAGCAACACCCGGAGGACGGACCTCCGCACGCAGATGGATCTTCCGTCACCATTTGATCGACTTTCCCTTGCGGACGGCGACGCATCTACATCCCTTGAAGAGACTTCCTACGGAAATGGCTTTGGTGGCGTAGGCAACGGTTACGGCGGGAGGGACAGAGGGCTTGAGGACGACGCCGAGAGTGTCTTAGAGGAGACGAAGATCGAGAAACAGGTTGACTTACCTGCTCATGCGTGCAGGTAATTCGATTATATTAAATCTCTATTCTTCAAAGCCGCTCATATCATTCATCCATGATAGTTATTGCGGCATTCACTCCCCAGCAAGCGTTGTCAAGTGCACCATCTGCAGCAAGTGGTTCTGCAACTCTCGAGGAAACACGTCGGCTTCGCATATCGTGAACCACTTGGTCCGCGCCAAACATAAAGAGGTCATCTTGCATGCAGATAGTCCTTTGGGAGAAACCGCGCCGGAGTGCTACAATTGTGGCAGCAAAAACGTCTTCATGCTGGGCTTTATTCCTGCAAAGAGCGACACTGTAGTGGTTCTGCTATGTCGGTAAGTCAATAATTGACTTGGTGAAAAGGCCAACATTTTAACTAACGCTCCGTTTAAATCTAGCCAGCCATGCGCCGCAATCTCCAAGGATATCTCGTGGAACGCTTCTTTGTGGGCGCCCCTCATCGACGACCGCTCATTCCTATCCTGGCTCGTCCCTCCTCCAAGCGAGGCCGAACAGCTACGCGCCCGCCAAATCACGTTCAACCAAATCTCAAAGCTCGAAGACCTCTGGAGAGAAAACGCCAACGCCAAGTTGGAGGACATCGAAAAACCCGGAGTCGACGACGAACCCCAACCGGTCTTGCTTCGCTACGAAGACGCGTATCAGTACCAAAACATCTTTGGTCCCCTGGTCAAAATCGAGGCGGATTACGACAAGCGCGTGAAGGAGTCTCAGACTCAGACGGACATCGTCATTCGGTGGGACATGGGCTTGAATCAGAAGCGCATCGCTTGGTTCGGGCTTCCGAAGCTGGAGAGTGGGGAAGTCCGTTTGGCTGTGGGAGATGAGCTCAGGCTCCGCTATCAAGGCGAACTTCAAGGTCCTTGGGAAGGGACTGGTCATGTCATCAAGGTTCCGAACAGTACGCCTTCCTGACCCCCGCTTCTATGATGGAGTTGCGAAAGACTAACCTATTCATTCCCCACCAGATGTCTCTGACGAAATTGGTCTCGAACTCCGTCGAAACGACCAGGTTCCGACTCAGTGCACGCACAACTTTACTGTCGATTTCGTATGGAAGTCCACCAGCTTTGATCGAATGCAACTCGCTATGAAGACGTTTGCTATCGACGAGAAGAGCGTCAGCGGCTACATTGTGAGTGCGATGTTGGCGTTCCCTTGATATGAGCTAAAGTCGTGTTTCGCGTCTAGTATCATAAGCTACTTGGCCATGATCTTGAACCGCAAGTCTTAAAGACTCAGATGCCGAAAAGGTAGGAGAAGGGACGCTGGGAGCCAGCAATTCATCTCTCTAACGACTGCTTACTTCCTAGATTTTCCGCTCCTGGGTTGCCAGAGCTGAATCATTCCCAGATGTTCGCGGTGAAGAGCGTCTTGCAAAAGCCTATGAGTCTGATTCAGGTACGTCGGGGTCATCTATTCTTTACGAAGATATCGGACTAATGCGGTTGACCTCCAGGGACCTCCTGGAACTGGCAAGACCGTGACGTCGGCTTCCATCGTTTACCACCTCGCAAAGATGAACCCTGGTCAAGTCCTTGTTTGTGCTCCAAGTAACGTCGCCGTCGACCAGCTCACGGAGAAAATTCACATGACCGGGCTCAAAGTCGTTCGCTTGACCGCAAAGTCTCGAGAAGCCCTCGTCTCGCCTATATCGTTCCTCACCTTGCACTGCCAAGTTGCCAACAACATCGCCCACGTCGAACTTCAAAAGCTCATCCAGCTGAAGAACGAGCAAGGTGAACTGAGCCAGTCCGACGAACGGAAGTACAAGGCTTTGAAGAAGGCTTGCGAGAGGGAGATATTGGCTGCTGCGGACGTGATCTGCACGACTTGCGTTGGATGTGGAGACCCTAGGTTGTCAAGGAGCAAGTTCAGGACAGTATTGATTGATGAGGCGACGCAAGCTGCGGAACCGGGTGAGTGTGGGTTGACTGGCTCCTTGAGACGACGGCTGACGCGTCTCGTTGTAGAATGTATGATCCCTCTGGTGATGGGTTGCAAGCAAGTAGTCCTTGTTGGCGACCATCAGGTGAAACATACTGCTTTGAGTCGCTTCGATCTGTTCTGACTCCGTGAAATTGTACAGCAACTTGGTCCTGTCATCATGAACAAGAAAGCCGCGCGTGCAGGCTTGACCCAATCCCTGTTCGAGCGCCTCGTCGTTTTGGGCAACCGTCCCATCCGTCTTCAAGTCCAATATCGAATGCACCCTTGCCTCTCCGAATTCCCTTCCAACATGTTCTACGAAGGCACTCTGCAGAACGGTGTTACAGCACCCGAGCGGTTGAGGAAGAACGTGGATTTCCCTTGGCCCGTCCCCGATACACCTATGTTCTTCTATCAAAATCTTGGACAGGAGGAGATTTCTTCAAGCGGAACAAGTTTCCTGAATAGGTTCGTTTCAGACTTGCCTTGAAATGAGAGGTTGCTCGCCTAACCATTTCACTTTTCCCACTTCTCCTTCAGGACCGAAGCTGCTAACGTCGAAAAAATCGTGACCAAGTTCTTCCGAGCAGGCGTGGTGCCCAGTCAAATCGGCATTGTCACTCCTTACGAAGGCCAGCGCTCTTACATCGTCAACTACATGCAATTCAACGGGTCTCTCAAAAAAGACCTCTATAAAGATATCGAAGTTGCCAGCGTCGACGCTTTCCAAGGGCGGGAGAAGGACTACATCATCCTCAGTTGCGTCCGCAGCAATGAACATCAGGGCATTGGTTTCTTGAGCGATCCTCGACGATTGAATGTTGCCTTAACGCGAGCCAAGTACGGTGTCGTTATTTTGGGCAATCCCAAGGTTCTTAGCAAGGTATGGGTCCGCCACACTTTTGTTACGGTGCCTCGCTAAATTCGGCCCTTTCTTGAAGCACCCTCTCTGGCACTACCTCCTCACCCATTACAAGGAACGTCAATGCCTCGTTGATGGTCCGTTAAGCAACCTTCAACCCAGCATGATCCAATTCAGCAAGCCACGTCGCGCACTGAACAAGAACATCGATCAATACCGTCGGCATGAAGTCAGCGCTCGAGAGGCTCTGGCTCCTGCTCCTGCTACCGGCGGCCGATCCGGTACTCCAAGTCGATTCGATTCGTCCTTCTTCCGAACGCACGACCCTACGAACTACATTCCAACCGACCTTCAGTCCCAGGCGACCTATTCCTCGGGTATCCCTGCATTCGCTGCAAGTGGAGCCCCTTATGCTCAAGTTCCCAGAGGCACTGCTGGAACGAAGCGGGGAGGATTTGGCGGATATGCTAGCTCGGTGATATCACAGGACGTTGGCTCTGGTACCATCAACGACACCAGCAGCGTCATCGGAAGCTCCATCGCCTCCTCGCGCGACAATATCTCGTACACCCAGTCAGATCGCCTGCGTCGTCGCCTATCTCAGGGATCTCTCGCGGCTAGCTCGGAGCTAGGTAGCTTCGCAGCGTCTGACTACAAGAGCCAGGATGAGGCTCTGGATCTGGATGACGTCCGCTCGCAGTACTCACAGAGCCAATCAGGAGTGACGGAGTTTTAGGGGGCAAATCAGTGTACCACCCACGAGATGGATGCCCGGCTCTGGATAGCAAGTCGCTTCTGCAGCCGCTGGATTG
>KN823268.1:38602-49564 GCA_000827465.1 Tulasnella calospora MUT 4182
GCGGTGACCAGTCGACTTGAGAATAAGCCAGTCCGTGATGACTTCGTGGCTGTTGGGTGATTAAGTTGGAGGCGGGCAGCAAATAGTGCTTCCAGAGATGAAAGGTAAAACGAGTTGGCGTGACGCTTGCATACCGACTTACTCCGGTCTTCTGCTTCAGGTGTCAAGTCGGTAAAGATATAGCCGACGATTTGCTGTCCTTTAGCATCTCTCGCCAGCTCCTCTACACGCTTCTCGTCATCCCAAGGTAGTTCCAAACTCAATCCGTCCAGCTCTCCCTCCTGCGGTGGCTCGTGAATTGCCTCTACGATAGCCTTGATGCCCATTGGGACCTCCTCGTAAGGCTCGTAATGACCAATCAACCAACCAAATCGCTGGCTACCCGTAGTTCTCCAACTACCCAAGAAACGATCAATAAGCTCAGGTGAAGAAAACTCGAGGTGGTCAACCATCCGGAAAGGTTGTGACTGAAGGGTGATGGCGCTTGGCTGGCACTTTGAGCATATTCCAGCAGGGTACGATGGGTGCGAGCCAGATGGACATGGAACTTTGACGCGGTAAGTGATTGGATCCAGAGGAGGAAGGGATGCGGCAGATGAGGTTTGATTTCCCGGCTGTGGTGGGGCCAGCTTGCGAATATACGCATGGTAAGATAGGTGTTTGATGCTGTGCTCGGCGTGATATTTCGCGTCATGGGGCTTTTAATAAGGCGGTTAGAGAGGATATAGCACATAAGATAAGCAACCTTACTTCAAGTGGCATGCAATAATCACACATCCCATTGGGACCGTGTTTACAGAACTGGGCGTCACGAGATCGAGGTATTTTGCCATCACGGGCTCTCCAATAATCATCAACAGGATCCTCCTTCACGGATTCCCAAGCCCGTTTCGCTTGAGGCTCGGCAGAGCTGGTAGCAGCGACAGACGTTGATGGTGCCGAAGAAGCGACGGGTGCTGAGTCTGGGTCGAGGGACTTGTACGAAACGAAGAACAGATCGCCGTGCCTAAAAGTAGGTGTCAGATAAGTGGTAAAAGCCGGGGTTTGGTGAAAGTCCGTACTTGAATCCAAGGTTTGTTATAGTCCGCCCTTGTAACGCGCTCAGGGGTACTTCGCCGCCAGCAGTGGGCTTATTCGAGATAGTGACCGTATTAGGATCAGGGCTCTCAATTGACTCAAGAATCTGCAGAGAGTGCAACCGTTACTTGGCTGGGAGTGGCGAGGGCCGGGTCGAAGCTCACCTTTGTGGCGAGAACTTTGCCATCGTCAGTTGGGTTCACTTCAAAGCGAAAGTTGCCATCTTTGGATCGTATCCGAATTAGCTGCAGGAGGAATGCTCAGTAAATCTTTGCACGTCGCCGTAGACCTCATCCTGGACTAACCATCGCTGTAGAGTATCTTGAAGGAGGTGCAATGCGGTTTGGTGGTTGGTTGGTGACGCGTCCTGGTAATCGCCGCGATTTGTAATATTATATCCGTGCGGTGTTTCCGTGAAGTTCGAGAGAGATCGAATTCTCTCTCGAACAAACCCTAGCTTCGACAAGCTTCGACTCATCGAAGCGGAACCGAAGTAGATTAATACGTAAGCCCCTGCTCCGGAGGCGGAGCACCAGATAGTAGTTCATTTTTACTCCTGCCCGAAAGCCATCCGTATCCCTAGCCTACCCGGCGGTAGTAGAATTACACGACCAAATGTTGACGAAGCAGCCACACCGATCCACCAACCTCCATCCGAACCCTCATGCGTGAAACAAAACACCATCCTCAATGAACGTATACGCGATAGGGTCTAGACACTCGTACTCAGGAGATTCTACGGTTGTACCTCCACCTCCAGAATTCCCTTTCTTACTGCCTCCGCCACCAAGACCACACCCGACACCCCTGCCTGGTCGTGGAACTGTCAAGCTCTTATCCCGGAGGAACCTCGTTCAAGAAGCAAACGATCTGAGTGACGAAGAAGCGGAGGTTGATGAGGCTGTAAGTCATAGCTTCCGACAAGCTCATCATAGAGAGACCGAGTAATCTCGTTACATGTCACTAGCTGCTGGCCATTCGAAACCGAGGTGCTTCTTTTCTGATCCCACTCGGAAAGAGATATACGTTACTAGAAGAAAGGGCGGATGTGGGTATCAATGTCTTAATTTCTTTCACTCAAAAACTAATCCAGGCGGACGTTTCAAGCTACAGGCAGCTTCGGACAGCACGTCGACAGAGATGGAAGGGGGATCCGAACGTGGGGAGTCTCCAGCAGAAGATGGGGAGGGAGAGGATGAAGAAGAAGAGCACGACCTTGACGCTAGCATGGAGAACTTGGATGAAGAAGAAGACGAGGACGAGGAGGAAGATGAAGGAGAGGACGAGGAGGAAGAACCAGAAGAGGATGATGGGAGCAGCGAATACGAATCGCCAGAACCCGAACCATTCCGCCGTGTACCATAGGGATCTCGATCAATTCAAAATATTAATATCAACAGGTCCTGCCAGGTCAATAATCGTCGTCGTCGTCGAACACCGCGTAAGGATCGCGTACTCGCCCCCCTGGCCCACCCGCACTAGGTCCTCCATGTAAACCTGGAGCCTCGTCAGCGTCTGGTTCCTCTTGAGCTACGACGGGCATGGAATTGGTTTGAGCCAACTGAGCCCTCCGTTCGTCAATGGCTGATCCGCCAGCGAGCTCCTGCCATACATCATAAAGGTACCTACGGAACCAGCGCATTAAGTCATTAGGATGAGTGACCATCACAAGAAAAACTCTGCCGGATGCTCACTCTGCGTCCAATCCCGCGCTCCATCCTTCCTGCACCTCCTGAATCCCTACCCTGATGCAGACCTCACGCAGGGGGATGTCAACGGACCGTTCTGCGAGAACGACGTCTCGCTGGGAGACCGTGCCATAGAGCTCGCGAACGTCGACGATGTGAATAGGCTTCCTATGCGGTTCGGATGATCGCTGAGGTGGGGGTGTTGGAGACGCAGTGTGGAAAAGACGTGGCTCGCGGGGCTCGTCTTTGTAACGTGGTCGAGGCGGTTGATAGTGGTAGTCGGAGGAACGTCGACGCGGGGGTGAGTGTTCCCGGAAGTCACGGGACAGCGTGTCCTTGGATTCCGAGTACCGATCCGGGCTCGCTCTTGAAGGTGGGTAAGAATAGTCCCTGTACCTCCCTCCAGCGGATGCCTTGGACGGGCCAAGAAGGTCGTGCAACCCCACTACCATGCACGTTGTATCAATCTCGAGCGAGCGGAGAACTTGGAGAGCGTGCTGAGCGTTGTAAACCAGAAGGAGGTGAGGTTTTGTGGGATCTTTCGCGTGGTTTGAAAGGATGTCCGCGAAGTGTGCTTGGACTTGAGGTGCGCAATCCTTAGCTGGTAAGATCTTGGTGTTGCCCTTCCCCTCTGGAAGGTCCTAGAAGAGGACACGTGTAGTTGAGCGGGAAGAACTGTGAAGTGAGTATTGGAGAAGAACGCGCCTTGGGCTTCCCTTCGGTCCACTTATCCCCTTTCCTAGAGAGGAACTGGTACTCCTCGATCCTGAGGTGCGTGATTGAATGGGTTTCGGACACAACGTCGTCTGCTCCATCTTGCAACTTGACGTCAGACCAAGCAATGTCGAGGAGCACGTCGTCCTCCGAGTTCCGAGACGGACTCCAGAGGTTGAACGTGAGAGTCGAAACGCCGGCGAGTTGCCCTTCCCATCCGTTGAGATACATCGTCGCTTGGGAAGGACCAAGTCGATTGTACATGCTGAGATAGAGAATTCTGAGAAAAGCGAGTACGGTAAGCTCCTGTCGAACGAGCCAACAGTTCCTTACCTGGCGAGTTCAAACCCGCTCCTCCTCTGGCCCGTCGCCCACTTCCTCTCCGGATTCGTTTCCGCAGCGAACGCCTTGTTGGCCTGGCTCGTGTCATTTCCGTCGGCTCTTTTCTTTTGCTTCTTGTTCACCGTCGCCCTGAACGTGATCATCTTCCTCTTGAGCGCCTCGTTGGATGGGAACGAAATCGGGGAGAGCGAGCGGAAGGTAGAAGACGGAAAAGGTCTGCCACCATCTCGAATGCGGTAGAGAGTTTCTTTCGGAAGACGAAGCTCATCAAAAATTTTCTCAAGCTGATGGGATGTGATGAGGAGGCAGGAAGTTCCGTCGGGCCGAATGCCTGGAGGAACGCGAATGCGTATTTTGAGCACGGCGGCGAGCCTTAATATGACCAATGCCCCACTTACCCAGAGTCATTTCGGCATGTTCGGGATTTAATTGGCTTTGTATGGCATTCAGAGGCGGTAGCGTTTGTAGTCTGCCTTGGTTCTCGATTGGAGGGGGGAAGAGCGTTTTGTGGATGTTGTTGTCGTACAAGAAAAGCTGCTTTAATTCTTCTGGATACATCCATTTGTTGGTCTGTGCACCATGACCTGCCATCTGGAACCACCCTATGTCCTTGGGGGGAGGCATGCTAGTTTGGGCTGAGGTTAGGTTCGTGAGCGGGAGGGTGGGAGGATGGGAAAGCGTCAACACACGCAGGTGTGATCAAAAAGGGTAGCCAGGGTCCTCCCGCGCGCAAGTCTTACCAGCCCACATCTTCCAACTCGCGCTTAATGATCTTGTTAACACGCTCATCCTTTCTTAATCTATATGAGGGATATAGGTTTTGCAGCTCACATAAATCATGTAACCTTACAAAGGTGGTCCAACTTGGGACGGACTTGTGTGCACGATGGTATCATTCGCAGGAGGCGGCGCGGTGTTCAAAATACACAGCATATCGGACCATTCTTTAACGAGTTGACTGCAGAGCCTGTGAATCTATTGCGAGCGAGTCTATTCCACTATCATTGATTGCGGTTTTGATCGTCTTAGCACGATTCCCATTTGTTGCTCCGATCTCCCCGACCTCGAGTGGTCCTGTTCGAAGGCTCATAGTTGGTGACCTTCTGCCCTAGATGTCGACACATACTTTCCACGACCAATTATATCTATATTACAACGGCTTTGGAGGTGATTGGCGACAGAATATCCATTGCGGACGCTTGCGAAGCCGGGAGAGCCTAATCGCCTAAAGAATCATGCAAAGTCTAAGGTAACATTTGTAAATAAATGAATAATTGTACAACCCAAGTCTCACAAGATATATCTGGGGCCAAGCTTTGAGGTTTGACCGAATGGGAATGATGCAAAAAGAGAACCGAAGAGCGGATTCGAACCCCCGACAAATCCCAGATGCCGAACCAGAGGGGCCAAAGCCCATGACAAGTTCAACCGGCTGCCTGAGTCGTAACCCGCTGCGCTAAGGGCGTCGTCCTGACAGATCGGGTGTAAAAGCCTAATATATAGAGCTTTGGTTCCGGAGGTGGCTTGCTGCCGATGATCTACGGGATTTGTTATGTGTGGGTAGAATTGATGGTAGATCGCCTTGTTTAGTGTCAGCATGGCGTTGCTTGCAAACACGACACAGCAGCTTGCCCGCAGAACCATCATCGGGAAGGTCCGAGCCACAGTGTCCAAAGACTCACGTCGAGACCAAAATCAGTCAATAAAATACACGGAATAAAACGAAAAGACATGTCCAGGCTGGTAAGCTACAGTATGTATCGCTTGTTTTGACAATTTGTCTAATGTGTTTACGAAAAGAGCAACGAAGAGGGGACGCGAACCGGGGCACCCTGGGGTCGCTCGGCGCGCTTGCCACTGTTTGCCACTCACGTTGCACTCCTGACTAGGACCTCTTCAACCTGCTGCTCGAGCAAGGTATGGCCATCGTCGAGGCCTCGAGGAGTGCGTTCATGTCATTAAACTCGCGTTTCAAATAGATGCGAAAGGGTTCTAGCCTTTGGCAAGATCTCCAAGACACCCACCTCGCGAGGCTGGCGGAACACTCAACCTGGGTCCCGTGCCTCTTCGCCTGGGAATGCGTGAAATACTTGTCAAGCGTATGTTTAACACTATCATCAAGTGATACGGTGGGCTTAAAACAGGATACACGTATAGGACTTATTCCCGAACCAGAACCATAAAGGATTTGCAACCACCATGCGCCGCGTCTTCGTCATGCGCGATAACACGGTCGCACTGCTCACGCGACCTACCCCGTACCGTACACCGGGAACAATGAGGAGCAAGCTAGACGAAGCGAATCCAGCTTGGTCAACTGGCGAAACCGAAAAACGCCTTGTCTTCGTTGACATCCTAATCGAAAGGCAGACGGGCGCTTTCTATGTCGGGACGTTTATTCGGCACCCTGAAAAGGAAGCTCGTTTCCTCACCACCGACGAATTCGGCAAATTACCTAGAGATGTAAGTAACCAGGAGAAACTAGATCGACTCTGCAGGATCTAAGCGAGGGTCGCTTTGTCACAGCTTCAAATGGAACTCGTCAAACTTTGGGTCCCCGCGGACGCAACCCGGAATCAACGCCAAAGTGCGCTTCTAGACCTTAAAGCGGGCATGCCCTCAGCCCCTTGCGTTCCTCTTGAACGATTTGACGACGAATTTGAGGGCAATATCGATTCTCTTGTGCTGGACGCCGTTCATAAGGATCGCCCAAGCCTTGGTCGGCTAGACCTGGACGCGTCGGGATGCGTCTACCCACAGGACGCTTGGAAGCGCCATTCTCACGAGCTCGAACAACGGGTGGTTACCAGGGAGCTTCATGCGGATACGGCCATGCTATGCAGACGGGAAGCAGAGCAGCAATACGAGACCCTAACCGCTGAGATTGCAAAATTGAAACACTGTGGATGCATCCGGAACTACTGGAGTCGAGCGGTACGTGCTTCTCAGCGTGTCGGACGAATTGTAGCTACATACCACTCCATTCGACTTTACAGGGGATCCGGCGTCCCTGTCGGGGCCGCCCTCAACAACCAAAAGGTGGAGAGAATCTTTCGCAAGCGTTCCACCCCTGCCACCGGCAACTTTTGTCACTGGAGTATCCTCCGCTGTTCTGAACAGTTTAGCATCGTCTTCAAGCCCTCTACCACCTCCGGCACTACCGGCGTCATCCTCAGGCCGCTCAACGTCACATTGCAACACCCCGAGGAGCCCTTTGGACGGTTTCAAACTAACCTTGACCTAGCACCAGTACCTGAAAGAGTGAATAATGGCGTTCTTGTCGCTCTGATAAACTGCGAGTACCAGTCTCGACGCCTTGCAAGATCACTCCTCGATGTTATACCTGTACCTGACCTCTATATGATATTGCGATCCCTCTAGCGCCCTCTTTCATGCCCCTGTCTAGCCGCCGCAAATTCAGCCACTGGATTCCGACCTCGTTCGAAGGTGCATCGTCGTTCCAAGCTGCAGGATCGTATGGTTCGACAAGCCCACTTCGCCCTACTACAGATCCCGAGGTCTTCTGTTAAAAGGCCTAATCCCAAAAGATGATTTATGGGATTGTGTACTGCTATCAGGCGTGGAGAAGTGGACAGAAATACAAAAGAAGGCCCTTCTTGAACCTTACAGGCAGGAACCGTACGGCGGGACCGTTTGGCACGGGGTTTACCGTCGCATCCTTCTAAAGGAAGACGTTCGGTTCTCTCCTCAAGACAACTTATTGAACCTACCGCCCGATGTATTTTTGCATTATTTAGCTTACCAGCGCTCTTCTAAATCTTTCCTCCCAATATAGGTGAGGACTTCCCTTTCGCAAGCCGTGCCCCAAAACGTGCGAGAAGAGATCAAAACTGTCGTTCCCGAAGCGGCTTCAGGCGGTTCTTTTCTGGATGAGGCCGTCTGGCACCATATTATTGAAAGCGGCATCATGGAGATACCCTTCGTATTAGTCTCGTTTTACGATATCGGCACGGAGTCCCTACATGCGGCGCGACTATCTCGCCAAGGCCCTGGCAATCTCAGAACACTGTTTGCTGCCGATCTCGATGGGATTCCCCGTATGCCGAGGATCTGTTATGGGGAAATCCTGGAAAGGCTAGCTACCCCGGACTACCGCGTCGAAGTTGTGGAGGCCGATTTGAAGGATATCACGAACCTGAGGCTGCTTGAACAGTTGACCATCGAGTACGAGCAGACCTTGGTAAGATCGACGAAGTTCTATCTGATTGGTGTCATTTATGTGAATATTTCGAGCAGAATTACTTCTCCTAAGAAACTGCGAATCAAGGAATCTGAGAACGAGTCATCGAATCAGCTGGCCCTCTCTAAACCCTTCCTTCCTAACAACAGCTCGCTTTCCGTTTATCAAGGTTCTCCCACTCCCGGTTCTTCTGCTTGATCGCTCGCGTCCTCCCATCCATACCCTACAACAACTTTACCACCAACGAAAGCCGCAAAAACGGAATATCCACATCAGAGGTGGTCCGAAGCTATCACCGCCACATCGTCAAATGTTCTCCGGTTCTTTTCAACACTCAAGCTCAGCTCATCAATCATGTCTTGTTGTACACATCCTCACACTTGCATCCCATGTTTTCCCAGTGGTTTGCATAACTCTTTTCACCCTCAAAAATTACCTCACCCGGCCCCACCTCCATAAAGAAGCGCAAGGATTCACATTTCGTGAGTAACTAGGGTGCCCTCCTATCTTATTAGGCAGGTGGGGCCGGGCTGACGCGATTCTCGGGGGGTGAAAACACTTATGCAAACCATTGTATCATCACGTAATCGCCGTGCAGTCCGTCTCTTGCTCTTATCGCCCACTTTCTGTTTGCCTCTCGATCGTGTTCGTTCGCCTTCCCAAGCTTTTGTTTCATGTAGCCTAGCGCCGTTGGCGCTTTGGCCATGCGTAGATTTGCATAATTTCATTGGCAGTGCTGCGATAGCTCTCCACGATTAGCATGCCGGCAGCTTTGACTGAGAGAAAAGCCTTTCCGATAAACGTTTGGACCTATGTACTCATCATGCAGGGTAATCTGTCTCGCTACATCCGGCCACCCTTCGATTTGAAAAGCTCGCGTTTCGGAAAGGATCCTCTCCCGACGTCGAATTCATAATCCCTCACTTTTCCCTTCCGAAACGCCGCCTGGGTTCGGAGTTGAGCGCGCACAGCACCATAGATGTCCGGTCCCTTTGCCTTGATATCCATATGCCTAAAACTCCCTTGGACATCGTGTTGAAGTGATGTGAGTTAACCCCCTCTACTGTGCTGTACTAAAGATAGTGTAAGGGTTTGAGTAGACATTTTAGGAAGGTCTATCAAGGACACTGTCCTTAGCTCAGCGGATTACCACTCAGGGAGCCGGATGAACTCGCTACGTGAAGTGGCTGCGCATCTGGGCCTGTCTGGGGTTCGAACCCGCTCATCGGCGCTGCTTTTTGCCTTTTTGGGCAACCATGTCTGACCAGCTTCTCTGTCGTCGCTCTCCGGTGTATGATCAAACCCGACTTGGCTTTTTTCCCCTATTGCAAGGGATGGTCGAGCAGAGGCAGAATGGCGAAAATTCTAAACTAGAGAATTGCAAACACCTTTACCACGCGTGCCGATAATGTTGTATGGCCAATTAGAGAAACAGATCGATGTCAATAATGCTGCTCACGATGAGGTGGGTTCTACGTAGTTTCATCCTCTGAGCTTGCTAACCGAGTCTTTCACAGTCATCACCGCTACCACCGCTCCATCTCCCTCAAATCAACAGGATATCTAGTCAAGTCGTCCTTCTCGCTGAACTTTGATATAGCGACTCGGTCTCTAGGCGTATAAAGTACCAGTAGCCAATTTGGAGCGTAACCAAGCCGTTACCAAACGAGCATTTAATGCCGCTGGCGGCTCGTCCAAAGATCACCTGCCGCTCTGCCGCCCGACCTAGCTCCTTCTTCAACGACTTTCACCACTCTTAAGTTTCTCTCTATACCCCACTTCACGAGGATCTTGCCAACTCAGAGTTAAAGGCCGATAGTCGATCCCATAATCCCTTCCATCTGGATCTGTACGACATTCGACGAGATGACCGACGGAATCTATGGTCTCCATTGTGGTGAGGGGAAAGAGCGAATCGAAGAAAAAGAGAGGAGTTCGGGAAACTTTGAGGAGGCCATCAAAGCGGTGTTCTCACGAGACGAGGCCGCACCTCGCCGCGACCCCTTTGCCATTTCTGCCTCTCTCACAAAATGTTCTTATACTTCCGAGGAACCACGATCCTCGAGCCGCTCCTTAGACCACGTTCCCAGATGCTCATGATCAAGGCTGGGGTGATCGGCTCTCGGGGTTTAACAAACAAACACACGACCCTTAGACCCGACTTTCGATCCACGTAAAAACACCATTTGCTTTTCGTTTCACGTTTACGGTTGTCCGCCATCTTTCCTAGTCATATACCCGTAGGTGTGTAAGCAAGGCTATAAGCCAGTTTTGACACTCACGCAACCTTTACTAGACATCACTTTTATACCATGGATTGCAACATTTCTGCCAGCGTGCAAAAGACGGTCGAAGCTCTACTCCACGTCAGAGTGGTTGAAAACTCCTACACTGGGTGGGGTCGTTCCCATTATGCGAACGCTTTCTCAACATCTTACGCTCTTCACGAACAGATTTGATACCAAGGCCGAACTCTTAGCTCAGTTGGAGCACCACAGAAAATTGCAGCGCGCAATCAGCCAAGAAATAGAATCACACTCCGCCATAGTTCGATACAAGCTCAATAGCTTTTTGCCCCTTCACACTCTCCCTGCTGAGCTTTTCCGGGAGATACTCGTCCAGGCGCTGCTTGCAGAGTCGGAGGAATCTTCCAACACCTGGAAACACGTCTACAAGCTTGCATCAGTGTCGAAATACTGGTTTGATATGGTCGCAGGAGAGCCGCGGCTGTGGACCAAGATAACTTCTGCCGATCCGCCTATGGCAACGGCCACGAAGCTTCGAAATTCGAAAGGCGCAGAGCTCGATGTTGAATTCGACCTCGTTGGCAGAATGCCAAGCATTACAGCTGATGCGGAGGAGGAATGGTTGACGGATGCAGTGTCTGGAGAGTCGCGACGATGGAGAAGCCTGGCATTCCGCTCCGCGAGTTGTCCAAGA